>QTSX02007287.1:0-167589 GCA_014839935.2 Entomophthora muscae
AGTGTTGAGGAACTGGATGTACTGATATTCTGGTTGTTGCCAACACAGTTAACATCCAGTCATTGCCCGGTTTGGTGCCAATCCAATATACAGTTCAACAAACCAGAAATGGCAACAAATTAATATCACATGACTTGTCCAGGTATCCAGCAACTCAAACCCATTCTGCACACAACCACCCTTATCTTTGATCCAACTTGAATCCCTGCCACAGTACAAGCTATATAAGTCTAAAGTATTATCCAAAAAATATACTTCTCTTCTTCTTAATTCCATATTTGAAGCTTCCCCAAAAGTTGCTCCTCATCACTGGTAGCAGCTACGGTTTTTTTACCACACCCATGAAAGAGAAAATGACTGAACAGAACCCACCCACTGTTGCTCACGTACTGAACCAGGCTACATCTCAGGATACCTGGAAAATGTACTTATGCACCCACGACATTTAAAAAGATATACCTAGTGGATGCACTGTATTCCAAGGACTGGTCATGCCCAAAGCATGCAACAAGATAATTCAATACAGTCACTTTCTCCAACCACAAACAAACACACAGCCACCTATCATAGGCAAAGTTACCAACACCAAGTACATTGGTACCTACAAGTTATTTGGTAAAAACAAAGAAAACATCATTAACTGACTGCACCACTCAGCCTCTAAACTCTGTGCCAACCACATCCCCCATGAGAAATGGGTCCAGGAAGCCAGCAAGCGCCTGTAAAAAGCTGCAGCTAACTAGTTTTCCACTTGGGTTGGCTCACAAACTGAAAACCAGCTTGACAACTGGGAAGAGTTCAAAGTAGACAGCACCCAAAAAATTATGCATCACCAAATCCCTCCAAGACATTGCAATACAGCTTAGCAATCTCACTCAGAAGACAACTGTCACAGCTTACGCTAATAAATTTGAAGAGATACATTTCAAAATTCAAAACCCAGCACAAGCTGGCAACATACACACTAGAGCCTCATTTATCAACAGAATGAAACCCTCAGTTGCTGCCCTCATATGTCCAGAGGCCAACACTTCATGCCTGTGCTCATTGCAGAAGCCAAGTGTGCAGAAAAACGCGCAAATATGGAATATGCTTCACAAAACAGCAACCTCTCCTCCAATGCAATGGCAGAGATAATTCTAATGGAAACAAGCGCCAAAACACCAACCAAAACAACAGCAAATCCAATCAAAACAATGGTAATTGCAGCCAGAGCGCAAACTGCTCCTGTCCCAAGAAAGAGGACACCACTGAAGTTAACAATGCTGAAACAGCAACCTGCTATGAATATGACCCCACATTCTCTGATATCAAAGTTCTCAAAACAGTAGAACAGGGAAAAGAGGAGGGGGAACAGGCTTAAGTGCCCCTGTCTCCCCCTAACTTGACAAGAAATTGTACCAAGGCATAAACTTTGCTGCTTGCATCCCACGTGTCCCGCAATCCTCCATTTTTATGAACATAAAAATTAAAGATCACTAACAACTTCTTGTCTATCTATGTGCTTACAAATCACATACACACAAAATTTTATTTGACTCTGCTGTATAACACACTTTGGTTAGCAAACCATTTGTAACCAAGTGCAAAATACCAGTTATCAAATCCAACTTCAAATACACCAGTATGTCAGACAAATCAAAAGTACTACTTGAAGGCAAAAAAACTCCCTTCAGAATTGACCTCCAAGGCATACAAACATCCATCAAAGGACTTGTCATGAACAACATAAACTGCAACTTGTAGCAAGCATGGACTGGTTCACCCGTGTGAGCCCCAGCGTATATTGGAAAACAAAAACAATGATCATTAAACACAACAGAGTCAATTTTAATTTCCTCAAAGAACCCAACGACCTCATTGTAAGAAGAACAGTATTTATCCAGGTCATAAACCAAGATGACTCAGAATGTCTAACCAAAGATAGTACACTCCACATAATGAGGTACACCAAATTAAATAACATAAAAATAACCAAATTCAATCCCCAGAGCTTGCAGCACTCCTAAATGAATACACCCATGTATTTAAGGAAGAGCTCACAGAGCTACCCCCTGAACAGGAGTTCAAATATGGCATTGATCTATGCAAGGCCATGCCCAAATCTACACCCCTCTACAGAATCTCCCCCATGGAGACACAAACCCTCAAAAATCACATTAAGGATAACCTAGCTAAAGGGTTCATTCCCCCTCTTAATCCCTGTGGGGGGCAGCAGTGTTTTTTGTTAAGAAAAATGAAGGCTCCCTCTGTCTAGTAACAGACTACAGAGCACTAAATGCAAGCCCATTAAAGAATAAATACCCTCTTCTAATTCTAGAGGATCTGTTTGCAAGACTCTCAGGAGCCAAATCTTTTCTTCAAAATTGACCTCATCTCAGGTTACAACCAAGTTGAAGCAAAGGAAAAAGACATACCAAAAAACTTCATTCTGTACAAAATTTAGATATTTAAAATGTAGGGTAATGAACTTTGGGATGATAATTGCTCCTGCAAAATTTGTCACTATGATGAACCAAGCACTAAACAGTCTCTCAAATACATTATGCTACCTTGAAATTATCATCATATTCTCAAAAACCAAAGAGGAACACCTCATGCATGTCCGCAAGACACTAAGCCAATTCACAAAGCACAAACTCTATGCAAAGCCTAGCAAGTGCCAATTTACAGAAAATGAACTCTTGTTCTTGGGCCACATTGTCTCTGACAGTGGCATCAAAGCAGATCCAGATAAAATAAAAGCCACAAATAACATGCAATACCCCACCTCTGTTAAACAAGTTAGATGCTTTCTCAGAATGGTTACTTACCTAAGGAAATACATCAAAGACTGCGGGAAACTAACCACATCAATCAATGACCTAACCAAGGGTAATGCCAAAAAGAAATTCATCTGGACACCAGAATGTGACAAGAATTTCCAACTATTAAAACAAGCTTTGATTGAAGCACCAATCTTGCAATACCCTAATAACAATGGGTGGTACAAGCTTGAGTCAGATGCCAGTAACACCACCATTGGTGCAATACTACACATCTGCCAGCCAGGGCAGCAAGACTTCCTTCCAGTATGTTACAAAAGTAGAAAACTAACCAACACTGAGAAGAGATACCCAATACACGGCAAGGAATTGCTAGCAATATAACATGCATGCAAGAAACAGAGATGTTATCTAGAAGGACATTTAAACGTTTGAGTACTAACTGACCATAAATCCTTAATATATTTCAAAACTCAGAACGCACTGGAAAGGCAACAAGCCAAATGGATGTCCCTGTTGGAGCAGCTCACTCTGTACATTAAATATAAAAGGGGGAAGAGCTGGTCACGGCTGATGCTATCTCTAGGCTATGTCAGCCAATAGAGGATCATCCTGACCACCTGGACTCTGACTGGCCAAATCTATATAGCACTGAGTACAAGACTAAAGGGAAAGACCTCTCCACACATCAACTAACCCATGATACATTAGTAAGGAACAAAAATCATTTCCAAATATCAAATGGTACAGTTTACTGCATCATTAAAGATAAACACATCCCATAAATCCCACTCACACAAAGGGTCAATACTATCCTAAGACATCACCACCTACTAGGACACACAAAGGCTAATAACCTATACCTCACTTTAAAAGAAATAGTATAGTGGTCCAATATTAAACAGGATATAATTGATGTATTAAAAAGTGCACAGTGTGTGAGAAACACTCAAGCATCAAGGCTCCTCATCCAACAGTTAATCCGGTACTAGACCCTGAACTGTTTAAGGTTTGGGGGCTGGACGTAGTGGGATCCTTCCCAGAAGCTAAAGAAAAACAACACTTACTAATTGTGGCCATTGACTTTGCTATACACTGGCCTGTTTGCTGGGCAACTAAATAACACAAAGCAGAAAAAATAAACCGCTTCATCAACCAGGTAATCTTAGCCAACTACAGAGCTCCAGACTACATCATAACTGATGGAGCCTCATAACTATCAGGACACATAGTAAACAACAATTTAAAATAAAAAAACATCAAACATTCCACAACCTCACACATTAGGCCAACAGCAGAGTTGAACTCCTAAACAGCAGCCTTATCAGAACCCTCAAGAAAAAAATGGATGGCAAAGCCAAAGATACATGACCACTATACATGAAACATGTATTATTAGTATATCAGGTACACACAAACCAAGGGACATGCTACTCACTGTTTGAACTAACATACAAATACAAACCAGAGATAGTCACATGCAATAACCAACAATATGTGAAAATTCCCCCAGTAAACCCTCCCACAGTAGAATAGGTCCCAGGACTACAACACATACACCTCAAAGCTAAGATAGCAGAAAGAAAGAGACTCAAAGCACAAAAAGTTACCTCTGCAGAGGAATCACTCCAAATCAACTCCCTCATCTGGATCCTTGCCGGAAACAGAAAGATGCTGGATTCAGTAAACAGGGGACTGGGAAGAGTCATCAAATACAGACCAGACAGAAACACCTACCTGGTCAAGTTCCAAGGCGCCAAAGGCCCCATCATCAAAAAGTATCACATATCCTGCTTCTGCCTCAGCAAAGGGGAATACTTGACTTGGCTAGTACCAACTAGCAAACAACTCCAGGAACATCAGGCGGCAGCTGTCAAGAAAAAGCCCCCTCCTGATGTACTAGAGTAACCCCTTAAGGGGGTGTCAAGGAGCTGGATGCACTGATACTCTGGTTGTTGCCAACACAGTTAACATACAGTCATTGCCCAATTTGATTCCAATTCAATATCAGTTCAACATACCAGAAATGGCAACAAATCAATATCACATGACTCATCCAGGTATCCAGCAACTTGAACCCATTTTGCACATGATCACCCTTATCTTTGATCCAACTTAAATCCCCGCCACAGTCCAAGCTATATAAGTCTAAAGTATTATCCAAAAAATATACTTCTCTTCTTCTTAATTCCATATTTGAAGCTTCCCCAAAAGTTGCTCCTCATCAGTACCAACACTTGACACTGGCAGTTTTCTTGATGAAATAAGCAAGTCCACCAATGAAAGTTGTCCCAAACTCACCCAAAGTCCAGGAAGTGGCACTGGACCTGAACACCTGTCCAATTCCAATTTCTGAGTTGCAAAACAGAAGTATTTGAAGCCTTATTATCTAGAGGTAGCCAATGTCAACCTACCTGTGCCAAATGCCACCCCACCACCCATGACCCCCAACGTCAGCACTCCCAAGCTCAAGAACCTGACCAGAAAATGAGGCCTGACAGTACAGTATAAGTACTTTCCAGGTCAAGATCAATCACTATTGTCATTTTTAATTAAAGGTTATGAGATATAGGGTTTCCCAAATATTGCCATACTCTATCCTAGTCATCTGTCAGTTAAGCCAAAAATTGTCTGATTCTCCTGCTTTCCTGCCAGCTACTTATCATACTCCAGGTGCACCTTTTGTTCCTGTTCATATTACAGAATACCCCATTGAAGCCTGAATATAAAGATCACACATCTTAAGATATTAGCACAGAACCCCTTGACCCAATCTAAAGCGTTAATCCTATGTAAAAGGAAGGGCCCTTGGCACGTTACTGAGCTCAGCCTGCTCAGAGATAAATACAATTTTACTCCCTGCCAACCAATTAGACATGAAACTGTCCTTAATCCCCAAACTGCAAGAGAGGGAGGCTAAACTGACTAAATTTGGCTCTCATCCAGGGGGAAGTGTTAAAGTAAATTAGTAAGCTGTATTATTCAAAGAGATACAATGAGGATAGAGTAAACAAATTGTTAATTTAATGAGTATCAGTAGAGAAAATAGGGAGGATGGTTTGAGGGTGTTGGCACCAACAGTGGTATAACAGAAGATGGTGACAAAAAATTTCAGAAGGCAAATGAGTTGAAAGATGAAATTTGAAGAAGGATCCGCGGGAACTGGCATGTAAAGGGCATGCCAGGGGGCCACCAAAGAATTGACGGCAACCTTAACCAGGACAGAGACTAAACACTCAAGGACAGGGGCAAATAGTCCCAGGTGAGCAATCATTTTTGGGAAAACTTTCTTTATTTAAGGGTAAATAAGCTATCTAGAAACAAGTTTCTAGAGGGGAACAGTAAAGCTTTAAGGCAGCTTAAGATGGGGGAGGGGAGACTTTGGTAGCATCTGATTGGCTGTTGAGGATATTTTCAGCAGTTTGGGGCCTTGCTGCCAACTTTGACCCAATGATGTCATAATTCAAAAAATTTGGGCAGCCAGCTGGTCAAGCGCTACCATCTCCTGCCAGAGTATAACTCAATTTTCTTGTCACAGTTAATTGGGGAAAAATACGACAAGTTCAAATTTTCCAGGGCTATTTGTACAACCCCTGCTTTGACCCATTTTTTGTCAATGACAACATTAAAGTCATCTATTTCTTTCAAGGGTTTAGCAGTGGTTCTTTGCTGGTTTCTGGTTTTACAAGGGTGTACCATTCCTTCCATTTGTCTTTCTACCGTAACAGTAAGACCCGCCAGGACACCACTCAGTGCAAGACTGGTATGGTTGCTCAAAGGGGCGTCCAGAGCGAGGACGCTGGGGATAACCAGGGAAAGTAGGAATCCAAACCCATCAAGATCATACCAGCAAGTAACCAAGGAGTCCATCTGGGAATGTACTCCTGGAGGACTGACTCATTCTCATAGGCTGTGGATGTGAGAATTGGGGAGCAGGTTAAGAGGAAATAAAACCAAGCTCTCAACCACAATAAAAATTGCCGGTTCAGCAACAACCAAAAGGTTATTGCCAACAATTCCTGGGTAGGTCAAAGGGGGGAAGGAGTCAACTGAACACTGAAAAGCAACAGATAAAACTAAATGACCAAAATTACTAACAAATTTTGAACTTTATTAGATTAGAGAATGATTAAGCAAGGTCTTTTACAACTCTTGCATTCATTTAAGGGATGTGATAAGATTGGGGTGATAGATTGAATGTCACAAACCAATTGACCAATGATATGGGCGGATAAAAATGCATTTCTTGAGGCAGGAAGATCTTGAAAAATGTTGAATGGACATAGTCAAAAGGAAAACCAAATCAACCAACATCAGGAATATGCTTTGGATGCAATTACCACTGCTCCCAGCCGCTCTTGCACATGATATTTAATCAGAGGTGTCTCTTGGGTGGGTTAGGTGGGGGCATCTTCAGAATAATTCCAGAATATTAAATTGATGGCCTTTCTTGGGCTTTTTAAGCAACCTTTTATATAAAATATTCAAACATGATTTTGGTAGAAATTCCAAGCATTTGGCAGGAGTTGAAGTGGAGGCCTAAGGGGAAGACGTAAATTTACAGTGGACTCAGCTTCCATAGAAGGAGGAGGCGTCAGGAGGTCTACTTTCAAGAGAGTCAAGGGGTCTGAGTTGAGAGGGAGCAATTCAAGATCATCACAAGTAAGGCTCTTGACAAGGTTCTCACCAGTAATAAGCAGGTCTTGTTCTTGCCCAGGAAGATCCTCAAAAAAATTTAGGATTGAGTGGGGTTATCTCTCGCATAGTGCGCTGGAGAGGAAATCTGTCCCCAGATATCTGGGGATGTGGACCAGAATATCACCAAAACAGGAGCTAAGGTGAAGGTCACAAACTTCAATAGAGGAAGCAGCATTTTCCTGGCACTCAAGGGAACTCAGGAACCTCTTTTTGTGTAGTTAGGGTTAAACCAAGTCACTGAGAATAACCAGGGAAATTTTTGAGGCCTTGGAGTTTGGAAAAACGTTGATACAAAGCTAAACAGCTCAGGAAAGGACAGGAAGAGCGTTTTGGAGTGTACATGAGTGAAAAGACAACAACAGAGCAAAGATATAACAAATTCAAACTTAAAGTAAGATAATATATAGATTTTAATACTATTTTAAAGTTCAAACTTTGTTTTCAAAAGTGAGAGCAGTAAGTCTTGAGATTAATACTAATATAAACTCTAGAGGCTTTGAAGAAGACGCTGACACCCAGGGAACAACAGCAAAGGTAAGGAGAAGTTGACACCTTTACTAAAAGTTTTAAAGAATAAGTGGGCCAACTAAAGGGACCCAAACAAAAAACTCTAAAAATTTAAGATGGTAAAAGTCAAACTTTATTTGATAAGAATAAGCAAGCAGGGGACTTTCAGTCCCCTGTCTTTTCTTTAAAGGATAGGATTTGAATTTGAAGGTCACCTGACCCAGGGCTTGTATCTGATTGGTCTGGAGAGAAACTTTGTAAGTAAATCCAGTGGTTTGAAAGGTTTTCCATTAATTTCCGGCTTTACCTCTTATTGGCTGGTGCCTATGGAGTACTTCAGGGGGTATTTAATCCAGTTTGATTGTAATCTGTTGATTTAGCAAAAGCGCCGCCTGATTGATTACACTTCATCTGTGTTGAATGAGGGCAGAACCAAGCCAACAAGTAGTCCAAATTAATCAGGGATTGTTCCCAATTATGCAAAAAAATCTGGGTATTGGTGGTTACTACCTGAGAGGGATATACCAATAAAAATCTCTTGTCAATTGTATGAGCTAAATTCTCAAAGGAATTAAGAGGTTTAGCTGGGTTCTGAGCAGTTTTCTTTGTGCGTTGCGGGAAGATTGCTTTATCCAAAGCTAAAGGGGGAGTAACTTTAAACAAACTGATGCCTGCATCCACCACTGAGCTTCCCCTGGACCATAAAAACAAGCTATTTGGGATATTGTCTATTATTCTCACTGGGATAATAGACACTATTGTCTCAACTGTCAGCCCATGGTCCTGGGTGGGCAAATCAATGTCCTACCTCATTAAGTTAGCACCAATCTTCTGTTGGGCCCTGCCCACCCAGTCCACAACCTGCCAGTTCCCAGACACTAGTAGGTTGGTAGCTCCAGTTTGGTTCCCTGACAATAGGAATAAGATGTGTTATTTTAAGAATAATACAGCTGATATAATATGCTTGGGAGCCACATATTTCCAGGGGGTGGCATAGTGGCGTGTTCCATGTAACATTTAGGATGGGAATAAATTGAGATGGATAAGCATGTCAAATTGGCAGTGCTCCTAATTATGAGATAGTGCCTGCAATTTGCTATCATGCTCAGACTGATTTGTACTGTTAGTCACATAATGGGGGCTCTTTGAGCGCCCTCTGTGTATTGTGAGATATGTTAATGAACAAGGGAATACTCTTGGTTGCAACACAGCTGTGACCCAAGGTGTGAGGTGCTTGTCCTTATTTGATTAGTTGCCCTTATTCATATGGAAAAAAGCTGGGCAAACAAGCCAGTCACCATCTTCCAACCAAAGAGAGAAGCATAGTCTTGGACGCCAAGGTATATATCATTGAAGGACTGTGGGTCTGCTTATGAAAGATTTCCCTAATATTATAGAACATTACATCATCTAGATAGATGTCTGCGTGGCTTACTAGATAAGTTGAGGCCTGGTGCCCGCGTTCTTAACCTGTCTTGATGGTCTTAGAATTATTTTCCATCTGGAGGCCCAAGAAAACCTGATATGAAGAATTTAAGCTGTCCCAGGAGTCCATTAATCCACCCAGGATCTGGCTATACTCAAAAACATTGGTGTAATCAGGGTTTGTTATATAATAGACAGAGCCCTTGGCCAAAACAGCCTGAAATTCACCAATAAAAGTCCCCTTTTTGACCTTATTTCTTTCTCTGATCCTATTGGACTTTCCCTGTTCCCCAAAATTATCAAAATTAATGGACAATTTGTAATACACAATGAACATGATAACATCAGACAAACTTGTCAAGCATTAGATGAGAGTAGATTCTATGGCAGGATCATATGGGGAATCCTTGCTACCATCTCATTGGTCTCTGCTGAAATTGGTCAACACCAAGACCAAGTCCACTTTTCCACACATATAAAGCTGCACAACACAATCTGAAACCCATATGCCATAGTGCACAAGCTGGTTCCAGACTTGGGTCAGGGAAAGCTTAGAGTCCTGCTGAAGGAGATCAAGCATAATCAGATATGCTTTGTTGATCAGGGACTCTGGGGCCTTCTTTGGCTTCTTGGATGTGTCAATCAGGTTCCACAAGTTCATCAGGTTGTTGAATTCCCACATGATAGTGGCTTGGGTAAAGTGCAATTGGTTGGAAATCTGTTCTCAGGTCAGGCCACACTGGTTGAGTGCCACAATTTCCTGGAAAATCTGCACGGTTTTACTTCACCACTTAGGGCACTGAGACATGGGTGCCATATCCTGATAGGCTGAGGGAAGAGCAAGTTGGTTATTGGTGGGCAGTTGTTCTAAACCAGGGTTGTCATTCTAATTGGCTTGAAAGTTGGCGCCTTGTGCAGGGTTGGGAAAGGAGATGGGGGCAGAGCTGTATGCCTGATGACTCTCAAACAAGTCAAACTTATATGGGTCAGGGGTCAGGTAAAGGTTGGCTTTTTCATTACCCATATCAAAGATCTGGGTGTAGACAGGGGCCTCTTTTTACTGAGCCACACTTTCATTGAAGCTGTCTTGACTGCTGCCTTGTTCACTAGTATCATTAAAAATGTTATTGTTACTAAAGAACTTTGTAAATAAACCAAGCAAAAAATCACTAAAAGAAGAGGTTTAAAATTTGATGGTCTGATTTTTATTGTAGTCATGAGTCCATATTTGGATTGTTCCTAAACACATTGTACACAAATAAAGAGCCATGAAAATCAATAAGGTGCATCTGTTCCCAAATTGGATAGTTATTGATTGGCTGTAAATTGTTCCTTTTATATTTAAGGATGAACATACTAAAATCTTTCATGAACTCATTTTGTTTTATGTTTTTAAAAAATTTCTTCTTGGTTGCTCTGATTTTTTATGTTTAACTCTTTGGTTGGATCCTCATTTGATTCCTGATAGGATTAAAATATACTCTGGAACAACCTCAATCTATTTCACTTGCTATGCAAGGCCATTTTTTGTATTTTAAACTATGTTGTTTGATAGCTGATGTCAGGGATTCATCCTGGAGTGGGTTACTGAGAACTTGCGGGCAGCCGGCCGGCAGGCCCAGAAGGAAGGGCCCACCACAGGATGGGAGCTAACTTTACAATGTAGGATAGTGATTTTTAAGGATAGCCCAGGGTTTGCTGGTGGGCACCATAGAATCAATGAGGCCAGTAAGGGTGATGTATATAACTCCAAATATCTGGGTGGAGGTGGACTCACTAGTGGTAACATATTCTTGTGGGTGGCTGGGCCACATGGTCAAGGGTGGGGTCATTGATACCAAATACACGGGCAGGTAGTTATATTTATCATGAAATAGCAAGGGCGGCACAGTGATCCAAGTTCCTTTACAACCAATAAGCTCTGTTTCTCTGGTACAGGCTTCTGGGGCATAAATTAAGATCTCCTATAAAGTAAATTCCAATTAATATGGGTTATAAGGATACTCTGTAAAATGTACCAGGATGTATGGTGTACCTGGGGACAGTATAACTTGGGCAGCTGGTCCGTGTTTTCTTGGGCTTGGTGGGAAGCAGGGATGGACCTGGGAAGATAAAACTGAAAATAGTAAAGTATTTAAAGGATTTAGGGTAAGATCTGTGTGAACCAAAGGTTCATAACACTTTATTGTAAGAATTGCAATGGGCAACTTCCTGGCGGCTCTAGTGTATAAGTATGCCCATCTTCCATGAGAAAACTTTTGCAAAATCCTTTGGGCTGGGTGGTATCATTTACCAGGGTTTGGAAAACCTTGGTGGAATTCAATGTGGATAAATCTTCATTGGTTTGGTTGGGGAAGGGAATATCAAATTCCTTCTTTGAGTCATGGGATTTGTCATCAACTGGCGGCAGGGTCTGGACGTAGAGGGGTTTATGCTGGTAGGTTACAGAGTTTTTTCTGAAGCCAAATCCCTTCTGATTAGAGCCCAAAAAATGTGGGTGGCTGGGCCTGTGGGCTGGCGGCCTGCAGGGTCTTGGGGTTTGAATCCTGTAGTTGGGATTTCCATGAATATTGATAGCAGGAATTTGTCACTCATGACAGTTGATATAATTTTGTATTTTTGTGTTAGTTATATTAAGTTTCTTGTTTAATGTTTTGCCAGCTCATCAAAAATACTTAAATTATTTGATATCTGAAACTTGTTTGGCCTAGAGTTCACTTAAATCTGAGTCCATTTCATTTAAATCTGAGGTAATTTTGCTTAGAGCCATAGCTTTAAAGACCACTGTAAATTAGAATCCCACATCTGTTTGATGAGTTTTTTTACTCTAGATGAATTGTTTTCACTCAGGATATGGAATTTGCAAACTTTAAGAAATCAAAAAATGGCAGATTGGGTGGCAGATTTATCAAATGTTTTCCTTTTAGCTCAGCTGAGTTGCTTGCATCTACAGCTTGAAACTTGGTTGTTAGATTTAAAAATCCTGCATTTTGCCCAGAACATTCTAGTTCTAAAATATGATGTAAATTAGTCCCAATTATATCTGAAACTGTCATGGCCATAGTTTTCCCAGATGTGGCTCAGTCAAAGCGCTGCCACCTGGGGAAACCCAGCCCAAAGCCCTGCCCGCTTGCGGTGATTGTAGATTTAAATCTAATTATAAATCATAAGTGGGTGGTGGTATGGAAAATTGGGTCTGAGTGTGTAAGGTATCATGGTCTGGGGAAGATGATTATAAACTAAAGCTTTTAATCCAGTGATATTTATATTAGTCAAATACAAATAGGTGAGCAAGGTCTGCAATAGCAACTGAACTAAGGCTCCTTAAAGCTTATACAAGGTAAAATAAGGACCAAGACAATTTATTAAACCTAAGAAGATAAAATAGAGACCAGTCTTAATGACAGATGATTTGGTTAAAAAGTCAATCTCTAAGTCTGGAAAGTGGTCTGCACTAGTAGGAGGATTAAAGCTATCAACAATTAAATTGTGTGTGCTACTATAAAAACTACCTAACTAGTGAAGAATAAAGTCAAAAGGAATCATGGGACCAAAGATTAAAACTGAAACTAAAATTGATAAGAAACATAAGTCACAAACCCTAACAAGTACCGTTTTGGGGTGCAAGTCAAACAATTTCAACTTATTGTTGAGACTGGAGAAAACAAGCCTTTTATTGTGCTTTGGTGTGAAATGCAAGAGTTGAGGTGAAAAGCTTAACCATTTTTGGTTAGGAAAACAATTCTGAAAAATTAGGTTTGGAGACAGAGGAATGCTGTAACTTAACTTAATTAAGTTAAACTGTGAAAAGGAGACCAGAAGGAGAAGAATGTGGTTACAGTGATGCTCTGGAAGGTGAGAGCAAGCAAAAAGTGTGGAAAAACTTGGTCCAAAGCCTTGAGGAGACGTAATTGAGTGTATAAAAAAAGTAAGTAGTTCAGAGCCAACTTCTAACTTCTGCGTGTAGGTCCAGGGTTCAAAACTGGTTGCAGAAGGTAAGGGAAGTTTTAAAACAATATTAACTTTATTTAGGTTGTAACTAAGCTTTAGAGAAGCCTAATTTTGACCTTAAGTGTGGAAAATGAAGGGGAGAAAGAGAAGAACATGAGTAACAGAAGATAAAATGACCATGAGAAGTCCTAAAGCCATGAATAACCAATAATCAAGATAAAGAGTAGCAACTATAAAAAAGGAGAATCCTGACAGTACCCCCCTTAGTTGCTAGTCTGAAGATCCTGGTAGGCTTTAAGCAACTGTTGGCAGTGGTTGAGGTTTCCTTCAGGTTCCCATGGGGAGTCTTCAAGTTCATAGCCCTTCCATAGGATGAGGTATTCTGTTCCAGATTGAAGGGTGCAATGGGATAGGATTTCCTGCACCTTGTATTCTTCAGAACCCTGGAAATTGAGAGGAGGGGATGGAGCCTTTGATTGGTGACTGGGAGGATGCTATCTTAACTTTGGAAGAAGTGAGCAATGAAAAACATTGTGGATCCGGAAGTGCTCAGGAAGAGATAGTCTGAAGGTAGTAGTACCAATATTTTCAGTTACTTGGAATAGTCCAATAAAGCAGGGATGAAATTTGCAAGAGGCAACAATAACTGGGAGGTTCTTAGTTGAAAGGAGCACTAAGTCTTCAGGCTGGATATTGTTGCCTGGAATTCTTTTCTTGTTGTAGTGCTTCTTATAATATAAGATAGCAGACTGGAGGTGGGCAACAAGTTGGGTCTTTGTTTCCTTGATTGTGGTGGCAAGTTTGACTGCGGACTGTGAGCAGAAGTATCCCTAGAGGTCAGGGAGGAAGGAGGGAGTGTACCCACATTTTCTTGGAATAGTATCATGTCAATAGATCCATGGTATGCTGAGTTATAGGAGTATTGGGCAATGGGGAGAATGTCAGACCATTTGTCTTGCTTCTCATTGATGAAACAACAGAGATACGGTTCCAAGGTTTGATTTGTTCTTTTGGTATTTCCATCAGTCTGTGGGTGATATGCATTGCTGTAGAGAGAGTTTACCCCAAGGGAGGCCATGAGATCTCGCCAGAATGCGGAGGTGAACTGGGGGCCACAGTCAGAGACTATGTCACGAGGGACTCCATGATGAGGAAAGATATACTTGACAAATAGCTCAACAGTTTGTTTGGCAGTGACAGTTATGTGGCAGGGGCAGAAAGAGGCTTCCTTGGAGAAGCGGTCAACCACTACTAGGATTGTGTCATAGCCTGCAGACAAGGATAGTTGGGTAATGAAGTCCATAGAGAGGCTTTGCCAAGGACCTTCAGGGATTGGGAGGGGAAAGAGTAGACCAGATGGCTTGGAAGTGTGATTCTTGTTTCTGAGACATACTAGGCAGCTGGCAACATATTCCTTGGTGGTCTTTGCCATCTGTGGCCACCAGTAGTGTGACTTTATAAGGGCCAAGGTTCTCTTATAACCTAAGTGTCCGGCAGGGAGGGAGTTGTGGAAACTAATTGTGATTTGCAACTGCAAGTTTTTATCAGGTACCATAACCAGTTTGCAGAAGAGAAGCAGGTTGTTCTCAAGTGAATACTCCAAGGGGGCATTGCTTTGGATAGCAGGTCCTGGATGATTTTGTTAGAGGCAGGGTCTTCTGATTGAGCCTTCTGGATGAAGTAGGTGTCTGGGAAGTTGAATAAGGTTGACAAGATCTGATTTATGAAGAAAGATGCGGGGGGGACTGCTTTGGTGTTGAGATGTTTGTATTTGGGGTCAGAGTCAGCAGTGGTAGGATGGTAAGAGAGTAGGTTGGGGAGAACGTTGAGGGATCCTTTCTTGTAAGTGATGATGAACAAGAAGTTGGTAAGTTTGATCACCCATTGAGCATGTTGTTGAGATATGCAACAGGCTTGAGTGAAGAACAGTAAGTTCTTGTGGTCTGTGAAGATGCTAACAGGGTCCAAGGTTCCCTTGAGGTAACGGCACCAATGCTTGAGAGACTTGATAATTGCAAGAAGTTCCTTGTTGTGAACAGGGTAGTTCTTCTCAGCAAGAAGATGCTTCTGGCTGTAGTAAGCTACAGGATGGAGCATACCATCCCCCCATGCTGAAGAAGGACAGCACCAACTGCATAGTTGCTGGCGTTGGTCTCCAGGAAGAAGGGTTTGTTGCTATTGGGCATGAGAAAAACTGTGGGCATGGCAAAAAGGTGGCATATTTTCTCAAAAGAGTCCTATGCTTCAGCGGACCATTTGAAGTCAACCTTAGTGGAGGTCAGATTAGTGAGTGGAAGGACAATGCTGCTGAATCCGGGGACAAACTTGCGACAGTAATTGGCAAGACCAAGAAACCCTCAGAGCTCTTTGCGTTCTTTGGTACCAGCCAAGAGAGGATGGCATCAAGTTTTCTCGGAGCAATGGCAGATCCTTCCTTGGTTACAATATATCCAAGAAATTCAATGCTTGTCTGGAAGAAGCAACACTTAGAAAGCTTGCAGTAAAGATGGTATTCTTGAAGCCTAGCAATGACTTTTTGTGGCAGATCCAGGTCCAACCAGTCCATCCTGCCATTATCCTGTCCTTGACTCTTATTCCCATTACCTTCCTTTGACAAAGCTTTGAAGAGCTTTGTCTCCAGAGAGGCAATTTTATGAGACAACGCTTTGTTATCATCCCGCCAACAGGCCAAGATCTCAATGCTCTTTTCCTTTCTTGCCCTTAAAGCCTCAATTTCACAATTTGCCTTTGCTTTCACCTGCTGTAAGATTTTGTCCCATCCTACTAACAGGTTCCAGGAATTCCACACATAGATTTGGTTTCCTTGGGCAGGAGTATCTTCTTTTGCAAAGTAATTAGAATATAACTCTTCAAATGCAGCCTTTACTTCCACCAAGGACTCCTCAGGCACAGTCTTGGTGACCTCCAAGCTTGCCCAAGCTTCCTCTAACAAACTTGTAGGAACCTCTTTCCTGGCAGCAGCAGTTTCCACGCAAAGTACTCCAAATTTGGCTCTTTCAAAATTTAACAAAGCAGACATAATAATTGAAAAGGTAGTTGAGGGGAAAGCGTCAAAATTGACAATATATCTTTATTAAAGTTTAGCTGTTTTTGGATATACCATTTGGGGCATATTTGGCTGAAAACCCCTCCGGTTCCTGAATCAACCTATGATTCATCTCACGTGATCTATGATGTTTGAGTCATACAAACCTAGATCTTTACCTAAAAGATATCCAATATTTCTTAACCTATGAGAATCAACCTAAAATGGGAAGAAATCACCTGACTCCATCCATCCCAATGTACCAATTCAGCATGGAGCTTCCTCAGCTCCTGGCGCCAAAACCCTGTGGATTAAACATCACAAAACTTATCTCTTGATGTTCCATCTGGAAACCAGCTGATTAACCCTAGATTCCTAGGCATCCTTGCCTTTATTTAGTTATCTTCACATTTAATGGTTTTTTGCCTTAAAACCCATTAAAAGCTTCAAAACTTGAACCAAGCACCTCGGCATTTTACAAATCACTTAGGCAGCGCAGCAGCGTCTCTAACCTAATGAATTTGTAAACACGGCGCTTTCAACCCATAATTTGGGGGTTTCCTTATGGTTAACCTTAACCAAACTTCTTGACACATCCAAGGCAATTAAACAATATAAGTTAATCCTCATTGATTATATTTCCATGTATTTATTAATTAATCTTCCCAATTAATTAAACTGTTTTTGAGACATCTCATCTCCAAGATTGACTCAGCCAATCTTGGCTTCTTTTCTTTTGTTAACCTAGATATCCAGTTTTCAGGAATATTAACCTTAAGACTTCCAATCCAACCTATCTACATGCAATAATCAGAAAAACAGAGATAACTTTATATTTCAGAGCATTTATTTGGCCAAATACTCAATAGTGACTGTTGTACGGTCACACTCTTCTTAGGTGATCAATGTGGTTGGAAGTATTCTTGTAATATATTAAGATGTTGTCAAGATATACCAACACAAACTCATTCAGGAAGGGAAGGAGGACCTTGTTCATGAGGGCTTGTAACGTTAAAGGTGCATTGCAGAGGCCAAAGGGCATGACCATGTACTTGTAGAGGCCAAAGAGGGTTCAGAAAGCAGTCTTCCATTCATTTCCTTTGGCAATACAGATCTGGTTGAAAGCTTCACAAAGGTCAATCTTAGAAAAGATCTGACTGCCCAGGAGGCAGTCTGTGAGGGCTTTGGCAGATGGAATGGGACAGTGATCCTTGATTGTGACAGCATTTAGGGCACAATAGTTTGATGCATAGCCGCTTGGAACAATCAGATTTGGCAACAAAGAAAATTGGAGAGGAGAAGGGTAACATAGAGCAAGTGATGAAACCCTTGTTGAGCTTGTTGTTAATGTATTCTAAAAACAACTTATTATTGGCATCAGATAATAGGATGATTCTACCCCAGGGTGGGTTTTCTCCTTCAGTCAAGTTGATCTGGATGTCATATAGTCTGTGGGGAGGTAGGTTGCGGCATTGCTTGTCTCTGAATACCTTTTCATAGTTGATTATGCAAAGAGGGATTCCACTGTCAGCCAGAGCTGTCTCTGAGGAAGGTAGGATGGTGCAGGAGTTTATCATCTTGAAGTTCCAAAAGCTAGTGGGAAGCTATTGTTTTCTTAAGAGTTCTAGGGAGCAGGGAATGTCATGTTTGTAGAAATAAAACCTTGCGCTCTTGACATCTGACAATGAGGCCAACTTCCTCACATCAATCCATTCCAAGTAAACAGGAAAGTTTAGTGACTCAGAACTGATAAACTGGGAGTGGAAGACGGACTTCCCCAGATGGAAGAGAATGGCAGACTTTATCTCAAAGGCTGTCACAGGAAGATTGTTGGGGCTACAGGCATCAATCTTTGGGCCAAGCAAGAGCTTCAGAGCTTTGGCTAGTCTGGAGTCAATGTAGTTTACATTGGCACCCGTATCTGACAAGGCAAAGGTCTCGATGTTGGAGACAGGGCCATGAATCACAATCTGGATGAAGGGCAGAGAGGACTCCCCAGGGGTTTGGATGTTATTGACCTGGGTATGGTTGGGAGAGCCTGTAGAATCTGATGTTGTTTTATCCAGAGTAGGCTCTAGTTCCGGGTTAGAGCGGGGGATTTGTCTGGGATCTGGGCAGTTTGCCATCAAATGGTCACCTTGTCCACAGTAAGAGCACAGCTTGTTCAATTATCTGTGTAGAGCTTTGGCAGTAGTCAAACAATATTTGTCACCCTCCTTTGGTTTATAGGCAGAGGCTGGTGAAGTATTGGATGGGCTTACAGTAGAAAAGGAGCGTGAGGTGGTTGCCAGTTGCGTGGTAGGTTGGTTGATGGTTGGGACTGGTTGAGGCTGGGGTGGCTTTGATATAGTTATGAACTTCTTTTCCCATTTGAAGACTGTATTCATGAGTGGTATCAACTCTTCAGGAAGGTTGTGGTGGATAAGAAAGGCCTTGAGATTGGGGTTTAAACCAAGCATATAAAAGTCACAAGCTTTGGAGTGAGTAGCATTTAATTGGGATTGTATCTCACAAAACTGCTTGTTGTAATCAGTCAAGGAACCAGTTCCTTGGGTGCAGTTTGAGAAGCGCGTATTTAGGGTAGTGGCAGACTCTTCCTCAGTTCTTTCCTTGACAGCGTGTGCAAGCAGTTTGGATACAAAACAGTCGTAGCTCTCAAGGATAGAAGGATCTCAAACAGATGACTCACAGAACCAACTGTGCATAGGGCCCTCAAGTTGCTTTGCAAGGTAGATAACCTTTTGAGAGTCTGAGTTGAACTCCAAAGGATATGCTAGGAAGTGGGCTTGTGTGAAAGCTAATAAATTGAAGGTGCTATCTGAAGAATTAGATAATTGCTTAAACTTAGAAATGTTATTGAGTATAACAGTCTGACTATGGGAAGTGGAAATGTTCTCTGTATCCTTATCAATGGAAGACTTATTCTTAAAAAATAAGAGTGAAATAAGGTACAATAGAAAGGACAAAGCTAAGGTACAAAATAAGGTGACTTCTAAAACAAACAAAAGAATGGTTGAGAAAGAAAAGTTTAATTATGGCATATTTCCATGTGAAGTTGAGATAATGTAAAGTCTCATGGCCTGAGAAAGATGATTATAAACTAAAGCTTTTAACCCAGTGATATTTATATTATTCAAATATAAAAAGGTGGGCAAGGTCTGCTATAACAACTGAAATAAGGCTCCTAAAAGCTTATACAAGGTAAAATAAGGACTAAGACAATTTATTAAACCTAAAAAGATAAAATAGAGACCAGTCTTAATGACAAATGATTTGGTTAAAAAGTCAATCTCTAAGTCTTGAAAGTGGTCTGCACTAGTAGGAGGATTAAAGCTATCAACAATTAAATTGTGTGTGCTACTATAAAAACTATCTAACTGGTGAAGAATAAAGTCAAAAGGAATCATGGGACCAAAGATTAAAACTGAAACTAAAATTGATAAGAAACACAAGCCACAAACCCTAACAAGTACCTTTTTGGGGTGCAAGTCAAACAATCTCAATGTATTGTTGAGACTGGAGAAAACAAGCCTTTTATTGTGCTTTGTTGTGAAATGAAAGAGTTGAGGTGAAAAGTTTAACCATTTTTGGTTAGGAAAACAATTCTGAAAAATTAGGTTTGGAGACAGAGGAATGCTGTAACTTAACTTAATTAAGTTAAACTGTGAAAAGGAGACCAGAAGGAGAAGAATGTGGTTACAGTGATGCTCTGGAAGGTGAGAGAAAGCAAAAAGTGTGGAAAAACTTGGTCCAAAGCCTTGAGGAGACGTAATTGAGTGTATAAAAAAAGTAAGTTGTTCAGAGCCAACTTCTAACTTCTGCATGTAGGTCCAGGGTTCAAAACCGGTTGCAGAAGGTAAGGGAAGTTTTAAAACAATATTAACCTTTATTTAGGTTGTAACTAAGCTTTAGAGAAGCCTAATTTTGACCTTAAGTGTGGAAAATGAAGGGGAGAAAGAGAGGAACATGAGTAACAGAAGATAAAATGACCATGAGAAGTCCTAAAGCCATGAATAACCAATAATCAAGATAAAGAGTATCAACTATAAAAAAGGAGAATCCTGACAGAGTGGGGCACAGATGCCCTACACCCAATTTCTCCCACTTTGACCTGCTGGTTTACAAATCCTGACCTCAAAGGAGATCAGGTAACAGCTTACAGAACCACCATTGGTGGTATCTATAAGCTGTCTAAATATTATCTTCAAGGAGGCCACATCATCAAGATGTACCCAAAGGCCTTAAGTAACAATTGTCCCCACCAAACTACCTTATTAGTTTGATTTTTTATTCTCAATAAATATCTTGCCTCAATGATTCTGTAAAGACCCAACAATTGGGGGAGTATTCTAGCAAGATATGGTCCCAAGTTTGCAACTTGGAACCCAGTGAGTGCTTTTACAATGGGATAAACTGTCATTACCCATCTGAACACTTTAGTGTGGACATTAAATTGGCCAGAATTACCGGTAAAATATGTGAGTACATAGTACACCATGGTGTAGATGGCTATGGACTGAGTTGATTGGGGCAAAACCAGTGTAGGCCAAGAGTGCTGATTGGAGTAGTTGAGCTGTGCTGGCTCCTTGTAAAAGTACACATTGGTAGAATCTTGAAATGGCCCATGTGGTTGATAGTGTTGGTGGCCCCCAATCCCAAAGCAGGCTGTGAGAACAACCAAGAAGATAAGGTGATTCATCTCCTTTAGTCCTGGGGAAGGGTCAACAAAGCTTAGTGTCTTGACTTATTGTGGTTTTAAGTCTGTTTGATTTATGTGATACTATTGAGGGGTAATTTCACTCAATGATAGCACAAACTATCATCAAGTGAATTGTCTTTATTATATAATATCAGCCTTGATGGGGCATGTTTAGTAGGAAACATTGAACATGGAACCCCAAACACTTGGAGTTGTCTGGAATTCACTTTTGGGAACGGGAATGAGATGGGTTTGCAGCTGATGAATTATTAATTCATTTTTTGCATATTAACTAGTGAAAATTTTGATGCTTTCATGCATCCCAATTCAATCTCTGCAGTTACTACATTAATTGTTTAGCAGGGCTGCTTGTAAGCCCCATCCAAATTTAGTAAATTCCAAATTTGGGTAGCAGTTCCCCCCAAATTAGGTGATGGGAAATGCCTTTTTTGGTTTCCTGTTTTGGCAATTTCCCCATTTAGTGAGGGTGGACAGCCCTGCTGTGGGAGGCATGCCGCCTGATGCTGGCTGGCTGGTGGCGGGCGGGCACCTGGCAGTCAGCCCGCAGTTGGCCTATAACAGCCCTAAGTCAAAGAATTAAAAAAATTATTTTCTTTTTCTTTGGGTTTTGTTTTGCGGCAGTTTCCCCAATAAGGGGGAACTGTTGCAAATATTCTTTTTGACTTTTGAATCTAATTGTAAATTCACTGCCTCCTTTGGCCTCAGACAGGACAGTCTTCCCCCTTGTACAAAGAAATCTTCTCAAAGTCCAACTAAACCACTCAATTCACTTGAGGATTTAGCCCACACTGTTGATGAAAGATTTTTTGTTGCATACCCTGTGGAGGCCCCACCCTCCACTGCCCCTTACATGGAAGAAACCCTGGTTAATTTAGATTGTTTATTAGCCTGGTGTCAACCGTTGTTGAAGAGCATTAGGACCGCCCAACCAAATTGCTCCACATCAGTTTCCCTAAATTCAATTGATCAACAGGGTCCTGAATGCAATTCTAGCCAATCAGAGGGTGATTTGGAAATTAATTCAAAACTCTCCAACTCTCCTGACTCAGGTCAGCAAATATTCTCTCCTGGCCAATCAGACTCCATCCAGCTGGCCATGGGATGGCCCAGTGACAACTCATCTCTTTAAACATAGCCAGGGGACTGAAAGTCCCCTGATTGTTGATTCTCTATTGACAATTAAAGTTTAAGACTTTGGTTGCAACTTTTAATTATTTTTGATAAGTTTGAGCTCTTTTGGAGCTCTCTATTGAATTCTAGAAGTGTTAGCCATTTCTTTAGTGTATATTACCTTTACTTGGTCTTGTTTGAACCCCATTATTGTCTCAATTATCAGGAAGCCAGGCATAGGTAGAGGCATTGGGCGGCTTGGGATGGGGTTGGATCAAGATGGCGGGTAAAGCCCACCATATAATGGGTGCTAACTTGATAATGTAAGACATGGATCACCTGAGTAAGGACCAGGGTCCAGAGGTAGGGACCATGGAATCCACTATTCCTGTCAAAGTGATATAAAGTACTCCAAACAGTTGGGTGGACGTAGTCTCTGCAGTGGTGGGGGTCTCAATTGGGCAGTTGGGTTATGGAGTTAAGGGCAGAGTCATGAAAACAAAGTAGGCAGGCAGATAACTGTACTTGTCTTTGAATAACCTTGGCGGCTTTTTGTACCACTTTCCTTCACGTCCCATGTATTCAGTTTCTCTAGTCCTGGCCAAGGGGTCAGCAATGAGGATGGTCTTCAAGGCATACTCCGCATAGGCCGGAGTGGGTGGGTATTTGGTAAAATGCACAGGTCTAAAGGGGGCTCCTGGGGACGGTATAGTGCCTGGGTAGGATTGGCAGGTTGGTCTCCAGAGGGGGTGGTTGCCTGATGGTCTACTTGAATGGAGTTAAGATGGAAGATCACTAAGACTAGGTAAGGTAAGATTTGTTTAAACCAAAGGTTCATAAAACTTTATTATCAAAAATGACGATGTGGTCATCACCATACCGCTGGGGTTTTTATACCATGGGATTTTGCTTCTTCAATTTTTGCAGGGTTCAGGTTTGCAGACAAGGCACTGGCAGAGCGTAGATATTGGCTTAGAGTCTTGAGGGTGGCATATCCAGGTTGTGCCTGTTCTGGTGAATAGAAGTGGCAATGCTTTGTTCCACCGCCACTGTTCACTATATCACCTGAGTAGTTCAATTGTACCACCCCTTCTGGACGGAAGGCTGGCAGTTGCTGGTGGTCATTGGCAGAGTTAATAATAGGTTTTGTTTTAACCTCCTTAAGGCAAGATACAACCTCTGCATAGGTCTGGGTCTTTGGTGGCTCAAGGTTGGCATCAATCTGGTGGCTGTTTGGGGAATTGTCCTTGGGAGACTGGCGGGTCTTGGAGTAACTCATCAACTCGGGTTTGCAATTTAACAAGTGGGCGGTTTCCTGTCCACCCTGTGTGACTTGAGTAGTCTTTGGAGGGTTGGGGTTTGATTCCAGGGTTTCCAATGTTGATTTCAAAACTCCAGTATTGACACTTGGCAGGTTGGCAGTAGATCCTTCCCCAACCTCCTTTAGCCCGACTATATCTCCTTTGTAGGTATAGGTCTTCATTGGCATCGTTTGGCGGCAGTCTGGCAACCATTCAGGGAATCTTCTGTAGTAGGCTGGCAGGTTGTGGAGTAATTTAACGATTTGAGCCTGTGACTTAACGGATCAGCGGATCCTGGACTGTCCTGGAGGGTTCAATCCGCCTTCAGGGAACTGGGGTTGAACTCTTGGGTTTTCAATACAAGTATTGAAATGTCATTCATAACATCAATGCTCATAGGGAAAGTGTTAGTACCTAGTCAATGTCTGCTTTACTTTTGCTTTCAGAAGCTCACTTTGATCTTGAAAATTCAAGTTAAAATTTTATATAATTTCTTATTTGAATTATATATTTTTCTTGTTTTCTTTCAATTTTGAACCCAACTTTGCTCTGCTCACTGCCCAAGGCTCCCAAGACCGCACCCAAGTCCCCCTTGAGTTTGAAAGTCTGTTCTGGACTGTTTTCTTTACCAAAATTTATACGGTTGTACTTCAAATTTCCTGGAGAATTTAACCATGATACTCCTGGCTCTTAAATTTGCGGTGTTTTCTTTGGCCCCCTTTTTGCTGCTCCTCTGGTCCACTTCCCCTGATTTGTGGAGTTGCCTCTCCTCTTTGGCCCGTCTTGTTGGGGATGGTCTTTCTAGCATCTTACACTTCCTGAGTGGTCTCCTTGTCTCAGGAGAGGCCCTAGTCAAGAGTCTGACTTGCAATGATTCAGACTTGCACTCTGCTGATCCTATATTGCCCAACCCCGCTGTAGATGAAGCTGCTTTCCCTTCTTCTTCTCCACAGGAGAGTGTCAATCTGGTCCCCCTGCAGGCACCTGAGGTACCTATCCCAGTTCCCTCACATGCACCTTGGTTGCTTGCCAGGCTTGTGTTGATTAGACTCAATGCCTACTTCCTTCAACTGTCCCTGGTATCTTCTCTCTGGTCCCCCCTTAGAGCAGCTGTCCCAGTGCTTCACTGGGCGGCATCCTGGTGGTTCATCTCACCAGGATGGGAGCCAAACTTAGTTAGTTTAGCCCCCCTCTCTCACACCAATGGTAGCCAAAATGTTATTTCTTTGGTTGGTTTTGTCAGGAATATTCCTGACAGATTCACTTTTTTCAATATTTCCCAATCAGATTTGTAATAACCAGATTGCTAGATTCTGCCTTCTCACCTCTGCAATTTCCTGAGAATCTTCCTCCTCCTTACAAAATTATTTCTGAAACCCGCAAAATTGAATGTGAACCTATCTATGCTGCTGATTCCTTGACTCTGAGCCAAATTAAGGTCTTACTGATGTATCTGTGCATAATCTTCTGCTGCACCTTTCCTTATTCACTCTTCAAGCGTTACCATTTCTGAGTAAACACACACTGTCTCCTCCTCATTGGTAATATCATCCTAATTTGGATGTACATTCCCCATTTGATCAATTATGACGAGCTCTCACTCTACTTCACCCTGACAGAAACATCACTTTTGTCCCAGTGTGGTGTAAACCAGTGTATATAATTAAGGCTACAATTTAATAGGAGTATAATAATATGATAAATTAGGTAAAATATAAAGGCTAAATAGTGGTGAAAATAGTTTTGTTATGTCTTTTGATTTAATTTATTATGGACAAGTGGATATGCTTTGATATCAATGTAACTGCTAGCCTTGTTTAATTAATCAATGAAGCTTTATTTTTATCCAGCAAATAAATTATTTTTTTAAATATTTCCAAGGATATTAAAAATATTTTAATTACCTGCATAATTCTGATTTTTGTATTAAAAGCTAAGTAAAATGAATTATTTACATATTTTTCCCTTTTGTTATCCTTTAGAAAAATGCTGATTGTATTTTGACTGGCTGCTCCTAAAAAGCTGGCTTCGAATCTGGCTCAGCGATTAAGCAGGTAGTTTGACCCAGGAGGTTGATTTTATATATGCAACAGCTTTAATATTCTCCAGTTTAATTAGGCAGGGCCACATCATGCCGAATGCAAGACTTGAATTTGGGTTGGCTAGGAATCTGTTGGGTGCAGACATTAGGCTTGGCAACATTTTGATGGACAGCTCAAGTGCAAGCCCATCGATTTATATTGTAAGAAATCTCATAAGGTGGTCTAGGATTTATTGTAGTTTTAGTTCCTCTAGGCTTCACTTTAGCGTTTAATTAGAATGGCTGAAAGCGTTTCAAGAGAGTATACGGATGCTCTCGCAAGACTCCCTAAAGATTACTGGGATTATGACAATTTAGCCATAACTTGGGGGTAAGCTTAGAATCTCTTTAGTTACAGTCTCTTAAACGCATCAATTCCTATAGTAACCAAGACAACTATGAAATCATCAAGAAGGTTGGACGTGGAAAATATTCTGAAGTTTTCGAAGGCATCAACCCAAGCACCAATGAAAAATGCATCATCAAGGTTCTCAAGCCCGTCAAAAAGAAGAAAATAAAGAGAGAAATTAAAATCCTCCAGAACTTGGCTGGCGGCATCAATATAATCGGACTTCTTGACATAGTTCGTGATCCCGAGGTAAAGCACATTACTTGAATATGCATTTATATTTTAGGTCAAAACTCCTGCTTTAATTTTCGAGCATGTTAACAATCAGGATTTTAAAACTCTTTATCCTAAATTCGCTGATTATGATATTCGTTTTTATATGTTTGAGCTCCTCAAGGTAGAATTCTTGTACAATCTTTTGTTGACTTGTTCAAGGCATTGGATTTTTGCCACTCTCGTGGTATTATGCACCGTGATGTGAAGCCACACAATGTCATGATTGACCACAGCCAGAAAAAAGTACTTTTGATTTTTAAACTCGAATTTGATCTTTTAGCTTCGGCTTATAGATTGGGGGCTTGCTGAGTTCTATCATCCCAAAACGCATTACAATGTACGTGTAGCTTCTCGGTATTTCAAGGGGCCCGAGCTTCTGGTAGACTTCCAGCAATATGACTACTCTTTAGACATGTGGAGTACTGGCTGCATGCTTGCTAGCATGGTATTTTCTTACAACCTATTTTTTCTCACATTAACAGATTTTCCGGAAAGAACCCTTCTTCCATGGTATACATCAACTTTTTCTTGTCTAACATCACAGGATCCGACAATTACGACCAGCTTGTCAAAATCGCCAAGGTTTTGGGAACTGACAATCTTCTTCTATACACTGAAAAGTATAGCATCACCCTCGATGCTCGCTATGATGAAATCCTTGGAAGGTAAATCAACCACAAGTCCTTTTCTCACCTATTAGATACCCTCGTAAACCATGGAACAAATTCATCACCGTCGAGAACCAACGTTTGGTAACCAACGCTGCCATTGATTTCTTGGACAAGCTTCTTCGCTACGACCATCAGGTAGCTATCCTAGCGGTTGTATTTCTTAACATTTATTTAGGAGCGTTTAACTCCTCGTGAAGCGATGGCGCATCCTTATTTCGAGCCCATCAGGAACCCTGAAGCTAGCATACCCAGTGACTATGCAACAATCGATAACTAAAAGAACCCAGGCAACTGGCTAGCCTTCTAATAGAAATCAGGGATGAGAGATTGCTTTTTATGAACTTCATTCCCCAAAAAACATTTTTCAGTGTTTCCCAACTTCTTTAGCTGAGGCTGGTTTTATCGGATCAATTGGTCAACTATGTTGAATTCCAAACTATCTGATACACAAGATCAGTTTTAAAGCTTTTCTAATTGATATTTGCTGCTCCATCGTCGTTTAAGTCTTTTTTAGCGCACTTTATCCTTCCAAAGTTTTTATTAAATTTCAGATCATTTCTTAAAAATATATATGCTACTTCACATTTTCATGCACAAGCCAACATAGATCAAGTGTAGATAAGTTTGGCTTTTGTGGAAAAATTACTTGTATAAACTCCGTCATAGAACTGATAATATAATCAAATAATTATGATATAAATCTGGATAGCCCTGTCCTCCTTATAGTCATTGTCCGAAATGAAAAATATCTTAATTATTCTCAACAACTAGGGTATGAACGACATCATTCCGTAAGAGAGCTAGGCATTAACATCCAATGTGATGCTGTTAAACCTCAGTTGAAACAAATTCCAGAAAACTCAAGACCATTAAAGATCAAGCGTACAGGGCGTCCAAACTGTCAAAGGGCTATTTTATTCTCTCCATACATAATCATCCCCTTTTACGACAGTCCATAGATAAGTGTAATATAGTTATTATATCGACAAACCGTCATCCTATTAAAACACAGCATCTATCAACCTTTTTAAGAGTTTGTTTGCTTTACACCAATCTAGAGTAATCGTAAAGTAAGCAGACTTAGTGTGTAACATTTACTGAACCATTGTTTTCAATAAACCTAGCCCTAAATCCAATACCCTGATTGAAAAAGGTCTATAAATCCTCCCATCCTTTTCAGATAAAGAAGATCTAAAGATAAAAATAAGTTTTTATAAACCATTTAATTAAAAATAGTAAAGTCATCCCTTAATTTTTGCCGCTCATTAGCATAATAATCGAGCAGGACTTCTGGGCAAATCCTTTTTAAATCTGTTGCAACTGAACTATTTATAGCCAGTGCTTGGAGTTGGGGAAGACAACAGTCAAAAAAAGAGGATAGAAAAGTGATTTGAAGTAAGATGGTCCTTATTGAGAAGGGTAGGGATTCCCATACTATTTAAAAGAGCCAGCAGGCCACCAAGGGGATAGCACATGCGGCCTTGATCAAGATAAGGATCATCAAAGTTTGTGTGTAGTTTTTAGCAGATCTGCATTATAAATTGGCCTCACCCCTTATACGAGAATGTGAGATTCCACTATGTTTGTGGGTCAAGTGGCGCTACAACATTAGACCCATCATGGGGTGACTTGATGAGCACCCACTGTGTGTTGTGAGATATGTTGGTAGCTGAGGTTTCTAACTCAGTTGCAACACTCCCCTAACCCCTGACCTGCCCCTACATCCTCTATGAATATGAGAACCTGTGGAGCATCCAGGAAGGCATCAGCACCCATGTTGACAGTGGCCATGTCAACACTTTGTTGACATGGCCACTGTTGACTCAAAATCTTAGAACTACTAAGTTTTTTGCTAGTCGTGCTAGCTTAATTCCCGTTTATTAAAGCGTTCAGGGGTGCAAACCCAGAAAACATGGCAAAATTGTGGCTATATTAACACAATTTAATATTAAGCTTAATTAAAATCCCAATTTAACCCAATTTTCTCTTTACATTTACTAATAAAAATAAAGATTTTTATCAATTTTTTTTCACAACGTAAAAGTGTCAATGTCGACACTTTTTAAGCCTAACCTATTTTTAATAGCAAAACTGAAACATCTACAATAAAAAATTAAGTGTGCACTTAAAAATATTTTCTTGATTAAATTAATATAGTGAAATAGGTATAGCACATATAGCAGATTATTGAAATGTTCATCTTATAAATTTATCTGTGTCACTTATTCCGTCTTAAATATCATAAATGGATTGGTGGTGTCAAAACAGCAGACTCAACCCACCAGCAAGGTTCCAAACAAGTGGGTTTGTGACCCACAATCTGATTACCCGGCCACTCAAAGCCAGACTAGGAAGTCAACTTGAATTGCCAAAACCAACAACATAAACAGATGATGATCCTTTATGGTAGATACCTTGTTTTGGCGCTTGACTCATTACCATGATCAAGCCACCCCCTTCACCATCCAGCCGTGTGATCAACACAATCATGTTCCTGTTATCCTTGATTCAAAATGACTATATAATCACTATCTCTCAATAAAGATTATTATCTAGTTTCTAAATATATTTTCCCCTTGTAACTCTGCTAAAACAGCACAGTTACAACATTGCTAACATAGGTAGGTTATCCATCCTACCTTATCTTGAAAAATTCTGCCTGTTGCCCGCACGCGCCGCGGCTAACAAATCCTTGACAGAACTATGTCTGGCCTCCCGCTGGACTGGACCCCGTACACCCCTGGTGCTGAGATACCTGATGGCTTGGTCTGTACTAGAACACAGTGATTCCACTATCCGCCTTCAACGCCATGTCAGCACAAGGGTTCTTTCAAGCTCCCTCCTCTATCCCACAGCCAACCAACAAAAACACCATGCCTGCCTACGTAGCCCAAAGACTGTGAAGCGCTGCCTTGGAACCTTTTGCCGGGGCCAACAACAACAACGCTGCCGCATGGCTCCAGTCTGCCCAGAGCAAGCTGGCCCAGATGGAATGCCTGCAGCAATTTTGTATTGCGGAAATCTCCATCTGCCTGACCCACGATGCTGGCACCTGGTGTGACAAGTGGCACAAAGAACACACTGACAAGAACTGGGATACCTTCAAGCAAGACTTCTTGGCAAGATTTGTGCTCAAGGACACAGCGCTCATGATCATACACCAAGTAAATAACCTAGCCCAGACAGGCACTGTGAAGAAACTCACCCGCGCCTACAAGGAACTCCAGCTTTGTGCACCATCTGACATGGCCTTTGACATACCAGCCACACATCTCATGTACTACGGCGCCCTCAAGTTGCATGTAATGAGACACCTGAACCTGTATCAAGTGACCAACCTACAAAGTCTGTACCAGGAAGCAGAGAAAGCAGGACAAACCTCCAACGCCCTTCATAAGGCACAAACTAGAAAACAAGAAAGACCCAAGGATTCTCATCTAGGCGGGCGTTCCACTAAACCACCCCCAGAGGCAACAGGAATAACACCAACCATAAAACCAAAAGCTCAAACGGACATGGGAATGGAAAAAATGGCTAGTCAAATTGTACTCATTTCCGTATCACTGCCACACAAGACAATCAAGATGAGGGAAAAGCCCAGGGAGAGCATCAAGCAAGCCAAGCTCTCCCCACACAACTCCCAACTTGCCAAATGATGAGTACCAACCCAAGGACGTGGACCAATGTTCAATGATCCAAGTACCCTTGAAGGACCTGGTACTGTACACCATCATCAAACATCCCAATAAACTGATGTCCTATCCTTTATGTTTTTGCAGCTACACAGGCTCAGCACTCCTGGATTTGGGTGTGTATCAAACCCTAGTTGACAGCAGCTTTGTAGATAAGTTCAAGTTAGCCACTAATCCTTCACAGATTAAAAACGTGGTCCTGGCTGATGAACACCACATTGCTGTGACAAGGGAAACTCCCCCTTCTCTGTCATGCTCAAGAACCTCCACTCCACCATCCAAGGTCCCGTCATCAACTTCCCAAAGTTTGACATTGTACTGGGGTTAGACTGGTTACAAAAGAACAATCCTCACATAGACTGGATAACCTCAGTGTTGACCATCAAGTGTGAAGGTGTCAATCATCAGATCTATCCTGACTCGGTGGACCAACTTCTACAAGACCACGTCTTTATGCGCATCACAGAGATCCTGGAAAAAAAGGAAAACCTGAAGGCAATTGACTGGGACTCCTTCCAGTACGAGATCATACACTTCAAAAATCACCAGGATACCTCCACACCTCAGGACTGTGAGATTGTGGCCCATCATCCAGAAATCTTCAAGGAAGCTCTACCCGGGTTTCCCCCTGAGAAACACATCCAACATTCCATCCAGCTCAAAGGAGCTGTAACCAAAGCACATCCTATCTACAGGATGACCCCAAAAAAAGACAACACCCTATGTGCTTACCTCAAAGAAGCGTTGGAGAAGGGGCTTATCTATCCCTCACAGTCTCCTTTTGGGGCCTCTGTATTTTTTGTGGCCAAGAAGAACAGTACCTTACGTCTGGTCACAGACTACCAAGCCCTAAACAAAGTTACCATCAAGAATTATTATCCACTACCACTGATTGACGATCTCTTTGACGCCTTGGGAGGAGCCACAGTCTTCTCCAAGATTGATCTGACTGCAGGCTACAACCAGATTCATATTAAGGAGGAAGACATCCCCAAAACAGCCTTCCACACTAAATACAGCTCATACAAATGTGTGATGCTCAACTTTATAATGACAAACACCCCTTCCACCTTTGTGACCTTCATGAATGAAGTGTTTGTGCCACACATAGGCAAATATGCTCTATCTACCTAGACAACATCATCTACAGCCCCTTGATGGAACAGCACCACAAGGACCTAGAGGCATTCTTTGCTACCCTGGCACAGCACAAACTGTTGACCAAGCCCTCCAAGTGCCAGTTCTTATGCAAGCAATTACCCTTCCTGGGACACATAGTCTCAAAGGACGGCATCAAACCCAACAGTCAAAAGATACAGGCCATATGCAAGATGCCGCCACCCAAGGATAAGTCAGAACTCCACACCTTCTTGGGGATGGTGGCCTATGTACACCGCTTCATACCTGACTGTGGTGTTTTGACTGCCCCCTTATCCACCATAACAGGCACCAAATCCAAGTTTGTGTGGACCCCCCAATGTGACCTCTGTTTTAGACGCCTCAAGGAGAAGCTCACAACAGCTCCTATTCTGCAATACCCCAAATGTGATGGGAAATACCAAATGGAAACAGACACCTCAGACGCACCCATTAGGGGAGTACTAAAAATCAAAAATAATGATGGGGATTTCCTGCCCGTAGCTTATGAATCCCAAAAGTTGACAGATGGTAAGTGTTGATACCCTATTCATGAAAAGGAACTGCTGGCCGTTGTACACTGCCTAGTCAAATGGCGTTGGTATCTAGAATGACAGGAAGAATTCACAGCATTGACCATACACAAGTTGCTCATATACTTCAAAACCCAAGCAAATCTATCTTGCCGCCAAGCCCACTGGATGGAGCTCTTGGAGAGATTCAATATGCTCATACAGTATAAACATGGTCCCAAGCTTGCCATGGCAGACACCCTCTCACACCTATACATCTGTGCCACAAGAGGGGAAAATGGGCTCAACCCAGACTGGCCTCTCTTGGTACTACAAACAAAGGACAAGGGTTTCCCCCTGGTACAACCAACATAACAAAGGAAACAGTTATCAAAAACAAACACCTATTTGCTGATGTGTATGGGACCCTGCACAGAAAAATGTCTGAGAGTACTACCATTCCCTATATCCCCACGCACCAGCAAGTAGACACCATCCTATGCTATCACAGAGACCTCGGACACACCAAGAGTCAAAACCTATATGAGTTCCTTAAGCACAAGACCTGGTGACCAACCTTATATTGTGACGTTCAGGAAGTCCTAGACCAATGTGAGGTATGCAAAAAGTTTGCCAAAAGCAAAACCCCTCCAAAGTCAGTACTACCCATCCGCACACAACTACCCTTCAAGGTATGGGCCCTCAATGTTGTTGCCCCCATGCCAGGGAAAAACAATGATAAGAAATACATCATCAGCACCATAGACTTTGCTAAAAGATGGCCAGTAGCCCAAGCAGTGAGGGCACACACTGGCAATGACCTATGACAGTTTATTGGAAAAGAGATAATCAGCAAGTTCAGAAAGCCAGAACTCCTGATAACCAATGGAGGGAAAGAATTGACCTCCAAAAACACCAATGTATACCTTGCTAAAAATGGGGTCAAGCATACTGTGACAACACCATATCACCCACAGGCCAATGGACATGTAGAGCGGCTAAATGGCAGCCTTGTGCAAGCCTTAGCCAAGCTCACTGCCAGGAGACCTGAAGACTAGTATAAGCAGCTATCAACTGCACTACTTGTGTGCCAAACCTGAGTGAACAGATCCACTGGAAAAGGCCCTTTTGAGTTGGTATACAGCACACAACCAAATATCATCCAAGCATTAACAGGACCCAAACAGGAAATCCCAAGTAAAGTCCTCCCGTGCTCAGACCATCAAGTTATAGAGGCCAACAGCAAGCAAACAGAAAAGGAAAATGAACGTCTGCAAAAAACCTTTATCCCCATCTGAGATAAACATGAAGTTGGGGACAAAGTTTGGGTCATGAACATTGATAAAAGCAAACTACAACCCAAGAAAGTAGGACCAGCAATTATTCTAAAGGTAAATGACAACAACACTTACCTTGTGCAAAGACTTGGGAAGTGCAAAAAAGACAAGACCCTACACCATGATTGCCTGAGACCCTGAAAAGCAAGACAAAAGCAATGCAAAACCGCTTTGCCCGCCACAGAACAACAATTAGTCCAGTACAGCTCCTGGGCTCCTGAAAACTTCCCTGACAACCTACCCCCAGAGGAGGCCAATCTTCAGTCGGGGGGGGGGGGGGGGGTGTCAAAACAGCAGACTTGACCTGCCAGCAAGGTTCCAAACAAGCGGGTTTGTGACCTGCAATCCAATTACCTGGCCACTTGAAGCCAGACTAGGAAGCCAACTCAAATTGCCAAAACCAACAACATGAACAGATGATGATCCTTTATGGTGGATACCTTGTTTTGGCGCTTGAATCATTACCAGGATCAAGCCACCCCCTTCACCATCCAGCTGTGTGATCAACACAATCATGTCCCTGTTATCCTTGATTCACAAAGACTATATAATCACTATCTCTCAATAAAGATTATTATCTAGTTTCTAAATATTTTTCCCCTTGTAACTCTGCTAAAACAGCACAGTTACGGCAGTGGCTAACAGTGATCCCATAATTTAAGCCAGATTTACTATGTGATTTACTATAGAATTTATTATCAATAATAATGTTGACAATCAGAAATGTTGTCTATTTGCTTGTGATCATCCACCAGGATGGATTTAAGCAAATTAGAGTGGCGCAATTAAGCCTAAATTACTATGCCACTGCCTATTGAGGATGTTGTAAGTGGTGAAGTTGACACTTTGTCTTTTCATTACTGAAAGCAACTTTCTTAACAACTTCACATAAGCGCAATGGTAAAATATCATATTCCCACCCACAAAATATTATTTTTAATAAAGAATTTGATAAATTTGATATTTTTTAATTATTTTAATATGTTTTATTTTTTATTTTATTATGTGAGCAAAAACAGTTGATATTTGCTGGTTTGCTTAAATTTAATTAAGTGTACAATGAAAAAACATAGTAATTTTTTGAAAAAATGTTGTCAGTGCCAATGTTGTCTCTGATAATGTCTACCTTTTTTATAATCACCAACAGGAAATCAGTATTTTTTTACTAATCATCATTCATAATATTGACACTTTTTATTTCTCACATATGAAACTTTGTTTCACATAATAAAAGCATCTGAAATTTCAACATGTTGTATTTTTAATTTTTCTCTTTCATATATTTTAATTTTAAAATAAAATCTATATCTAAACATAATAATTTTGCATATTTCTCTTAACTTTTAACTTGTTATTTAAAACTTTAATAAAATAAAACTTACACAATATTTTTTATATTTTAAATGTCAATAAAATCCATATAAGGTTTAATTTTTATATATTACGTTTTTAAAGCTGTTTTGTTTTTTAAATCCATTGCTTTATTTTAAACCCTTATACTCTTTTTATAAGACAAAAATACTTTCAAACAGCCCAAAGGCTCCAAGCATCTCACCAAGGCTCCCAAGACCCCCAAGAAGCAGCCTTAATCCTCAAAGAAGGCTGCGCCTAAGCCCTCCCCTGAGCAGAGCCCAGCTCACTCCACTGGGGGAGAGAAATCTGATGGTTCTCTTAGAGACCACAGTTTCTATAACTTGCCTTCAGATGAGGAGCCTACCAAGAAGAAGCGCTCAACCCAAAAGTCCCCTCTCAAGGATAAGTCTCCCACACATGAGGAGCATCACAACAAACCCCTTTCTTCTCCCTAACCACCAAGCTCTCCCGTTCCAGTTCATCTTGTGAGAGAGGGGGGCTAAACTAACTAAGTTTGACTCCTGTCCCAGCAAAATAAACCACCAGGATATCATCCAGTAGATACTGGGATGGCCGCTCTAAAGGGAGACCAGAGTGAGGATGCAGGGAACACCCAGGGAAGGTAGGCATCAATCCCATCAACACCAGTCCAGAAATCAACCAGGTAGCACATAAGGGGGGCGCAGACCCAGGCTTTGGGTGTAAATTTACTGCCACCCTTGGCATTAGATCACATTATCTTCCCCAGACGTACTAGGAAAGGTCCAAAAATATCAGCCAAACCCCTTAATTCTTTAGGGGATTTTGAACACACAGTTGATGAAAGATTTGTGCTGGCCTGCCCCGTGGATCCATTGCCTTTGGTTGCTCCCCCCTGGGAAGAAACATTGGTCAATTTGGACTACTTGTTGGCATGATGTTGCCCACTTTTGAAAACTATCAGATCCAACCAATCAGGAAATGCCACATCAATGTCCAAAAACCCAAGTGAATTTCAGATGCCTGGATTTCCTTCTGGCCAATCAGATGGGACTGCGGAAATTAATGGGAAACTTTCCAGTCCTCCTGGTCCTGATCAGCAAACTTCCCCCCCAGCCAATTGGATTTAAGCCCTGGAGTCATGTGATCTATCCTCCCCTGCAACCCACTCCTTTTAACTCAGCAAGGGGACCTCCAGTCCCCTGCTTGTCTGTTGTCCATTTTATTAAAAGTTTTGGATTTTTTGCACTTAATTTTAATCATTTAATTGGACTGAAACTCAGTTTCAAGTCCCTATTATATAAAGATTAAAGTGTTAGTTGTTTCTTTTAAGCTTACCTTACCTCAACCTGCTTCAAACCCAGCATCTCTTCTGGGACCTTTGAAAAAGGCTCCAGCATATAGCCGCTGTATAGTTATACTTTTGCTTTCAAAAATTGCTTTTGAACTTAAAATTTTAGTTTATTTTCAATATAAAATCTACTTTTATCTTGAATATTTCTTGAATTCTTCTGTTTTTGAACCTGCTTTTGATTTCTACCATTTCAAAGTATCCCAAGACCATTGCTAAGCCTTGCAAGACCTCCCTCCTATTTCCTGCCTGGTTTCTTGTTTGTGGGTTCCCCTGCTAGCCAAAATTCTATTGTTTTTGTTAGTAATAATCCTATAAAATTTTACCAAATTTTGCAGGGATTGCAACCATGATACTCTCTGTTTTGAAGTTTGTGGTTTTTTCATTGGCTCCATTTTACTACTCCTGTGGTCCACGTCACCAGACTTATGGTCCAAAGTCTCCTCTTCTGTTTGACTTGTAGGCAACAATCCCTCTAGCCTCTTGGATCTCCCAAGTGGTCTCCTGTTCTCTGGGGAGGCTGTGGTAAAGAGTTTGACCTGCAATGAACTGGATCTGGAAGACGTTGATTACACCCAGTCCACTCCCACAGGCAAGGAAGTGTTGATGGTCTCCATTCTCGGTCCAGAGAAGAGCAATGTGGTGCCTCTTCAGGTCCCTGAGACGCCTCCTCCTTCTCCCACCTGTACTCTGGTTGCTTGCTGGACTGATGCTGATGGGTTTGAATGTGTAATTCCCTCAACTTTCCCCCATGTCCTCCCTGTGGTCCCCTCTTTGAGCGGCTGTCCCAGTCCTCCACTGGGCGGCATCCTGGTGGTCTGTTTCACTGGGATGGGAGCTGAACTTAGTTAGTTTAGCCCCTCTCTCTCACATTGGGTACTCAAGCAGGAGAGGGACCTGCTATTCCAATAGGGGAAGGAGGTACAGGAGGTACCTCATCTTGAAGTTGAGCTGGGCTAGGATCAGGGTAGTGTTGTAGCATGCTGTTTTAGCAGAGTTATAGGGGGGAAAGTATTAGAAACTAGATAATTATCTTTATTCAGAGATAGGGATTATATAGTTGATGTGAATCATTTTAAGAGGAACATGATTATGTAGATCATTCAGTTAGATAGTGAAGGGGGTGGCTTGTTCCTGGTAAAGGGTCAGGTATCAAATCAAGTCATCCACCAAATAGGATTATTTTTTGTTCATGTTGCTTAAAGCAATTTGAGTTGACTTCATTGTTTGGGACTGGGTCACAGGGAAGTCAGATTGCGGATCACAAACCTGATTAATTAGAACCTTGCTGGCAGGTCAAACCTGCTGTTTCAACACCCCCAGCTGAAGGTGGGCCTTGTCTGGAGCAAGGTCACCATGGAGGTTTTTGGGGGCCCAGGCGCTGTACTAGACTAGTTGTTGTTCAGTTGCAGTTAGTGTGTGTCATGATCTGAGGCGCAGCACAGAGTCACAACAGGAAATCCTAACCTTAGGATTGGATTTGTACTAAGTCTCTGTTAGAATGGCAGGGAAGGCTATGCAATTACCTTGTGGCCCTGATTGAATAATATCTACTAGACGTGGCTAGAGAGGCGCCAAAGTAAGTGGAGACACAAAGGCAAAAATGTGAATAGAACTTAATTTTTATTGGTAAAAGTGAAATGGAATATATACTGTGTAGCTTTACCACAAAACAGTACATGGATGGTAGGATCACTTGCCACAAGCATGATTGGAGCAAGTGAGTTGTGCAGAATCAGGAAACTGAACAATTGAATTTCCCAATTCAGAGCCAACCTCATTTTGAAGGGCAAAAGCAAAAGGGAGGAATTTGTCCTCAAAATAACCCATCAAAGGAGAAATCAAAACATGGTGAATGGTGGCATTCACAACAGCGCAGCCTCTAGATTGGCCTTAGGGGGGGTGGTACTTGCAGAGGAACTTGGCATGCACGCAAGCAAACAGTTGACTACTAGAGAGGAGTTTACAATATACTCTGATCCTTGTTTGAAGGTAACTTCCAAGGGCCCAATCCATAATGAGTCTAGTTTATGAGCGCGTCCTCTTACTCTATGCTGATAGTAAAGAACATGGTCCCCAATGTAGAACTCAGGCAGGAGAGATTGACCAGCATTGTTGAAAGAGAGCTCAAGCATCTTGGTCTTATCTTTGGGCGTGTAGACAGAGGCCTGAATATCAATTATTTGATTGACTAGATCTTTGATATGGTCATCAGGATTCATGGCCTTATCAGAGGAGAGTAGGGGCCTCCCAAGAGCAACAGAGTGGTGGCTTCACGGCCATACAACATAGCAAAAGGAGAGTACCCAATGACACAATGTTTGCTAAGGAAATAGGCAAAGAGAGCAGTGGTCAAGTATAGATCCCAGTTGGCAGTGTCAGAATAGGTGAGTTTTCTCATGATAGAAACCAGAGTTGAGTTTTTGCGCTCAACTGCCCCATTGGTGGAAGGATTATAGGGGACAGAGAGAGACTGTTGAGACCCCAAGGCTTCAACAACAGAGGTTACCAACTTGGCGTTGAAGTTAGTTCCATTTTCAGACAACAACAATTGAGGGCAACTGTGGTAAAAGAATACATATTGCAGCAGAAAGGCAGCAGTTGTTTTGGCAGTGATGTCCTTAGTAGGGCGAGCTTCTACCCACTTGCTAAAATGATCAACAGCAATTGGGATAAAGCAGCAACCAGAGCAGGAGCAAGGGAGAGGTCCTACAGTGACAATACTGATAGTGTGAAATGCGTGTTGAGGGGGGAGTAGCTTGAACTTGTGAGCGGCAGATCAAGGTTGTTGGAGCTGGTAATCATGGTAACTAGCAATAACATCTGGGATAAGCAGGCAAAGATTTTCCCAGAAGTAGTTCTTCTGGAGCCAGGCATAAGTTTTGGCAACGCCTCTGTGCCCTGTCTCCTTATGAGCTTGGATTACCACCAAAAGGCAAAGACTAGGCCTTACATAAGGCAAGTAGTGGTCTTGTACTTTCTTGAAAAGCTGATTGTCACAAATGAGGGTGTCTTCAGATAATTTAGAAAGGGTGACTCAAACTTCTTTTTTATTGTTCTTCCATGAAGAAAAATATCAAATTAGTTTGTACAACCTGTCAGCCTCAGAAGGGTGTAGAGCAAGGATGGGCATTCTGGACAGTCCATCAGCATTCTGATGTTGGATCCTGGGGCAATGCAGCACAGTGAAGTCATACCCTTGCAGGCAGAGAGCCCATATAGCTATTTGTCCTTCTGGTTCCTTAAGTTGTTGTAGCCATTTGAGCAAAGCGTGGTCTCTAACCACAGTGAAATGGGTGTCATACACGTAATGGCAGAACTTCTTGACAGCATGCAGCACAGCAAGGTACTCTTTCTCTGTTACACTGTAGTTCTTATCATGCTTATTCAGGACATAAGAGGTATAAGCTACAGGGTGATCCACCCCTTTGTCATCCAATTGAGCCAAAATAGCGCCAATGGCCAGGTTGCTAGCATCAGTATATAGGATGAATTCCTTATTGTAATCAGGATATACTAGGATAGGGACCTCCTTAAGTTTTTGCTTAAAGGTGTCAAAGGCCTGTTGCTGGCTGACAGTCCATTTGAAAGGGACATTACACAGCAGCTAGACCAAGGGTTTGCTAGTGCCAGCAAAATTGGGGATGAATAGTCTGTAGTATCCCATCATGCCCAGAAAGACTTGAACTTCTTGCAGGTTGGTGGGTGAAAGCATTTTGTCAATGACATCAACTTTCTTAGTCATGGGTCAAATTCCTGTCTGAGTCACCTCATGTCCCAAAAATTTGAGGCGTTCTTTGAAGAAGGCACACCTAGATGGTTTTAACTTAAGACCATCTTCTTGAATCTTTATGAACACTTCCTTGAGATAAGCCGGTTGGTTAGTAAAGATAGCACTAAAGTCTGTTATATCATCTAAGTACACTAGGACACACAAGAGATTCAAATAACAGAGGATGGAGTCCATGGCTTGTTAGAAAGTAGCTGGATCATTGCAGAGTCCTTGCAGCTTTTGTGTAGGCTCAAAAAATCCCTCAGAAGTGATGAGTGCAGCCTTCTGTCTATCCTTGGGAGATAGATCAACTTGCCAGTATCCAGAAGCTAGGTCCATAGCAGAGAAGAACTTGGAACCCCCAAGGTGGCAGAGAGCATCATCAATGTGTGGTAAGGGGTAGAGTCCTTTTTGGTTAAAGAGTTCAATTTTTGGTAGTCCATCACAATACAATGACCTCCATTCATTTTTTCAGTATGAGCAATGGGGAGGCCCATGAACTTTTGGAAGGAGAAAGAAGTCCAGTGTTTAGAAGTTGTTTGAGTTCTTTAGACACCTGAGCATCCTCCACACAACTGTGGAAATAAGGTTTAGCACAGAAGGGAGAGCATCACCAGTATTAATCTGGTGAATGACGCCTTTGGCTAGACCCTAATCAGTGCTATCTTTAGCAAAGATATCTGAAAACTGATCCAGTAGGTCAAGCACCTCTTTCTGTCAAACCAGAGATAGTTGTGGGAAGTTTTGCACAGTGAACAAGGATAGGACTTGGGGTTTGTCCTCAGGCAGATTAAAGTACTGGAACATACCAAAGGGATGTAGTGATAGGACGTCAGGAGCATTCAACAACTTGCCATAGCCAATGATTTGCCCTCTAGACACATGTATGGGCAGAGCAGTTGAGTTGGTAATCAGCAATTGGACAGGGTCTTTATGAGAGACATCCAAGATTCCTGGGTAGAGATAGGGTTCATTACATCTTAGCAAGGGAGGAGAGTATAACTCTAGGAACGTACACTCAGGTAGCTCACACAATATTTGGGACTCTAGGATGGCCTGAGATCTAGAGGGAATGGTTACAGCAGAGGTGGTCAAGAGAGGGATCCCTTCAGAGGCAGGAAAAGCCATAGGAGGGCACCTTATGAAGGGGAATGGGTATGGTACTCTAGTGTGAAGACACCAGTGGGATATTCTAAGGCACATGTCTTGAGGTGCTTCCTGGGAACCTTAATTGGCTCTTCAAAGATAAGAGGGACCTCATACCTAGAATAGAAAGGTAGCCATCCTTCAAGTTGATGATCCCATTGTATTCCCTAAGGAATTGGATACCAACTAGGAGGTTGTAACTTTCATTCTCCAAGACAACAGCAGGCGCAGCTAAGAGTAGCTTGCTAAACTGCATGGGAAGAGCAGAATAAGCCCCCATAGCGCAAGTCATGGATATCCCAGCTGTGCCATACAACTGGTGATAGTTAAGGCTGGGGGCAAGTTTGAGCTTCTTAACAAGCTTCAAGGAGACAACATTGACAGGAGATCCAGTATTCAAGACAGCCTTAATTTTCACCTTCTGAATAGATATCTCCACACAAGTGGTAGTACAACCAAAGGGAGGGAGGACAGCCATAATGTCTTGGGCCTCTGCCAGTTCTTTGTCCCATTTTTCAATCATACATCTTAGGCCTGGAAATTCCTTATAGAGTGTCTGGAGAGGAAGCAAGACTGAGAAATTTTTGAACACAGCGTTAGCAACCTCAGCAACTTCCTCAGAAGACTCAACAAGCACAGGGGATCTCTTGGCTTGAATGAGATATGGGCAAGAGACAACCTCTTTGGCTTCAGGCAGAGGCTTGGAGGTTGTTGTAGTTTTCCCAGAACGTAGCTTATAAGGGACTGCAATAATTTTGGGCAAGGCAAAGACTGAATACCTGTAGGCATTGGGATCTTCTATATCAGAATTGTCCATGTCAGAGTCATCAGAGATGCGTAGAATAGCAGCAGAATAGGAGGAGCCTCAGTGTCAGCAGGCTCAGAGTCAGCAATAGAGGGGGGATCAAAGGAGACTGGGAAGAATTGTCAACCAAGAGTGTCTCTGCCTCTAGGTTGACTGTTCTTTTCCTGCCTGCTCCTTGGGATCAGCTCCTTCAACCCAAGAATTGGTGCAGACTTGGGAATGATGACCTATCTGTCCACAGTTATGGTAACCCTGACGTCAAAGAGGATTCTGCGAGTTCATGGTGAGGATAAGTGGACCATGGGAAGACAAACCAGAGTTAGAGGCGGCACAATTCTCCTGTGCAACTTCCCCAGAATGGGTGAGATGCATATCCTGAAACAATGTCTTTATGCTCTTCATAGAAGAAAGCATGGCTTTATGAGCCTTAAAATGAAGGCACAGAATCTGGTTAACCTTGAGAGCTTGAGCACAAGCCATGTATGCTTCATGTGCGGCCAGCTGGCAGCTTGTAATCAGTTGCTGTCCCTCCCTGTGAAATCTATCTGCAAACTCAGCTAGGGTCTCCTTTGGTTTGAAAGCAATGTGAATGAAGGCGTCCTTTCTCACTTCCAAGCTAAGTTCACTACCAAATTTTTCAATTAGAAGTTGCTTCATATCTTCCCAGGTCTTGATGGTGGGCAGCTCTGGCACTACTACCTCTTGACAGGTTGGGTGCAGACAGGTTAGAATGTGTTCCTTCTTGACCTCATCAAAGCATCTTCTCATGGCAGTTTCATAGATAGTTAGGAAAGCTGCAATGGTTGAGGTTTTGGGGTCAAAGAATTGCAAAAATGTAGGCTTAAAATGTGCTTCTGGAGCTGGGCCACCATTGTTGCTATTGAGTACATTTATGCACGGGGAGAACTCTGCTTTGGATTTGGAGGGGGGCTTTCTGGCCCACAGCTGGCAAACATTTTCCTCAAGGGTAGTCAAGGTTTCAGCAGTGCAGGTGCCCATATTATTAGCTAGGGTGGTCTGCTGCTCAGTAGCATCTAGGCGTTGTCCCTGCACAGTTACTAGCAAGGATAGCTCATCCAGTTGAGAGGTAAGAGACAGACCAACTAAAAGGCAAGGAGCAAACCTGTCATTCACTGAATCAATTAACTCACTCATTTATTATACGTCTTTATCAAGCTCAGAGTGGTCTTGTTTCAGATGGTCCACCTCATTAGCTAGAGCTATCAACTCTTTAGCACAATGAATGCAGGGGGCTCCTGACAAGCCAGGGCAACAACCATCTTCACCAACAACCCCTGTGATGATCCAAATGTTTGGTGGTTTTGCAGGCGGGGCTAATGTTGGCCAAGAAAAAGTTTGGTTATTTGTTGGAGGTGAGCCTAGTAGGTAACATGGTCTACTAGGGTAAGTAAGGTGAGCCTAGTAGGTAACATGGCCTACTCGGGTAAGTAAGGCCTGCCTGGTAGGTAACATAAGACTACCAGGGGCAGATGTTGCCTCCACCCAGCAGAAGGAATTGGCTGCTTGGGGCTATAGTGCTTCACCCCTCAGAAAACTGTGGCTGCTGAAGGGTGAAGACTGAAATAGCAAGCAGGGAACTTTTTCTGTCTGGGGGGAGTAGGTTTTGGACCCCTGGCAGGTGACACAGGCTGCCAGGGAGGGGAAGAGCTTTGAGAGCTCTATGTACCCTAATACGCTTACAGGAGGTCTGTGAGCAAGCATCCTATCTAACAGACTGGTAGGGTGTCCTTGTTTATGCCCCTATGGGAGTGACACAGATTAAATAGATTAGACATTAAGTTTTCCATCTAGGAATTGAGCGACAGAACAATTGCGCAATTGCGCTATTGCATCCTGATTCTACTAGTGATAAAGACGTTTAAAACGCCCCTAAGACAGGTGTTTGATTTTCCTTTTGAATGCACACAAGGCACAGCCTTCACTTACGGGATTTTAAATAGAACAACAAAGTTATTTATATCTACCTCCTTAAGGAAAGCCGCAAGAAAGCAGTCATTCTCTTGCGTGGGACTTTTAGCTGTGCCAATCCACTCTCCTCCATTTGGGAAGTCCTTCTGTCTGTGCCTCCCTGCCTCTAGTGGCAATTCCCCTGCCTCACACTATATAAGTGAAATACTATATAAATAAATACCAGTTTTGCCTATACACCTTATTATTCTTCTGTCCTTTCACAGGCTGCCACTGTACCATAAACAGGTATAGTAATAAGAATTAGGTCTCAGACTAACTGTTTGTAGAAACTAGCAACCTTTTGCTGCAACTTTTACAACAGGGAGCTTTGGGGGAACCCAAAGTGAGCATTGGAGGGCATAGATTTGCTCAGAGGTGTCACCAAGGCAGCTTGCTTGGGGAAGCAAGCTGCAGAACTTGGTGTGATCAGGCCTCTGGGAAGTGTAGCTGATTACTCTGCAACTGAAAGCCCAGGCTTAATCACCTGGGTAAGTAAAGACAACACATAGACATTGATATATGTTTGAATGGCCTAAGTGGATTGCCGCTTGTGAGGGCCCAGTCAAACGCCAGTTCAATGTAGACCCATGTCTGGGTCTACAACTTCTTATAATGGGGACTGAGATAAAGAACCAAGGTGGTTCATGGAATTAACAGAGAAGACTAGCAAGAGGGACTGTTTGTTCACAGTGAAGGCTAGTTGATGGACTGTTAAATCATATTGAATTAAAGGAACCAATATGGTTCAGTGTTTAGAAGGAACAAAGAAGGTTCCTAGTGAGGATTTGTTGAGGAACTGGTTGAGGATAAGTTGAAGGACAAGGAGATTATGATGCAGGACTAACTGATCATAGAGAAGGATGGCCAACGGACCAGAAGTTGGTGCTGAAGAACTGAAGAGCTGAGAGGATGAACTAGCCAGACTAGATGCAAAGGCTGGAAGAGCTGATTTTAGTGGTTTTTGAGAGGAAAATAGATATAAAGAAGCAGTTAAATATTAATTAAATACGCCTGATTATGATTAAAAAAGGATTGAAAATCATATAATAGAAAAGATAGAGGAGGAAAAATAACATATAGTTTGTTAGAACTATAGGTTATCTTAAAAAGAAGGATTCAAGAAGAAATGAGCCAGAAAGAAGCTGAAAGAAGAACAGAGAAACTATGAAGGTGAAAGAGCAAATTTTGCCAAGAACAACTAGGAGAGGTGAAAGAACAAACAGCAAGCAGGTTTGAAGTCGCAAAACGTTGAGAGAACCACAGAGAAACACAGAGAAACGTTGAAAAATCAAACGGTTGAAAAACACCTAGGTAAAACATATGTGGAAGCACTCAAGATTTTCCGGGGAAACATGACAGGAATTACCGCAAAACCATTGGATCAAGGCGTATGATTGACTGCAAGCCAAAGTCTATTTGATCAGTGTTTTGAGGGCTTTAACTTAAGAGTTAAAGCCTAAAAAATGAGGAGCAGAAGCAGAAAATTCAGGGCTTTCATTGGCTGAAGTAAGTTTGAAGGTTTAATATATTATAGAAGAAGAAAAGCAGGATAGTTTAAGCTTTGAAGAACCAGAGTTCTAAGAGAGGGTTTTGGTCTGAAACAAGGGGCTATAAAAGGGAGAGCTATCTGAGACTCTTCAGGGACTGGATCAAGTGGATCAAAAAGGCCACAGAAGCTACAGAAGGAGCCAAAGACCAAGAATAGGAAGCCAAAGCTGGATCAGAACACAGGAGCCCAAGACCAAAGTGCAGGAGCTTGAGACCAAAGCGCAGGAACACAAGACCAAGAAGCAGGAGCTGAAGACCAAGTACAAGGAGTCCAAGAGATTGATAAAGGACTCCAAGTATTGTCATAAACCCCTCATTATTCCCTATCCCAAGGCCATATATCAGAAGGTTTTTAAGGGGATCTTCCTTCTGAGAGTGAATAAAAGCCCATTTTGACCCCTATACATATTTCTGAGATACATTTCCCCTTACTAGAGAATGACAACCCCTTCCAGCCGGTCCCTGGCTACAATCCATGACACAATTGGGGACTGGTGGACAGGAACCCCACAACCCCAGTTGGACTAACAACAGACACCATCACCTTGTGCAAAGTAGCAACTTCCTGTTGTAAGTCAGCAACCTGATTTGTCAGAGCAAGCACTTGAGGATCAGGCTGGGGGCTTTAGTAGGGTGATCATGACTGCAAGTGGACAGTCTTAACTCTCAAATGACATCCCACAGTCTCTGCTCTCTATCTGCCAAGTCATCTGATGGAGGAGAAGGAAGGGCATCTGGTTTTGGTGTAAACAGTTCATTTACTTGAGTCTGGAGTTTGGCAATGGTAGTGGCAACAGCAGCCCTTTCTTGATTGGATTCCTTGCCAAATTTGCAGAGGCCTTTAGCAGCAAGGGCTTCTACTTGCTGTAGTTGGTTGAAGGAGTAAGCACTGAACTTGTTGAGCTGTTGCTTATGCCATTCAAAATCAGAGAGATAGGCGTTCAGAGTGGAATCTACTTGGGCACGCCAGGACTGTTCCAGCTGGTGGAGCTCATGAAGACGCTCTCTGACATACTTGGGGATGGATTTGCACATTTGTTCAATGGAGTTGACCAAGCAGATTGGAAGGTGACAGAGTTGCGCTGATTGTCAAATACTAAGGAAAACAGGGAGTGGATCCACTGCTGGTAGGCTGTAAACTGATCCCAGTGATGAGTGATGGCGGCTTGTAGCAATGAAATCTCCTGAATATGGAGCCCTAAAACCATTTGATGATGGGATAAGGCGGGTTGTACAAAGGAGGACAATAAATGTTCAGCAGAGCCAGCTGCTGAGAGGAGATGCTATGGAAATTGTGGAGCTATAATCAATTTGTAGTATTCTGCTTGGTTGAACTGAAGCTGGAGGCAAGGGATGGCTCCATCACAGGCTATCCCAAGGGCTACTGCCATGACTTGTTCCAAGTCAAGGGTACCCAAAGGGTAGGCCACTAAGCGGGGACCACTCCCAAGGTTCAGCACAGTAGGGACAATAAGCGGGTCAGCAATGTCTTCCTCAATAGGAGGACTGGTAATTTCAGGCAAAGTTGGCTCTTGTATGGGCGGAGGTGAAGGTCCTGAAAACATTGTTGAAAAAGGGGTAACCAAGAGACTTACAGCCCCTGTAGTGAGCACCATTTTTGTTGTGATCTGAAGCACAGCACAGAGTCACAACAGGAAATACTAACCTTAGGATTGGATTTGTACTAAGTCTCAGTTAGAATGGCAGGGAAGGCTATTCAATTACCTTGTGGCCCTGATTGAATAATATCTGCTAGACGTGGCTAGAGAGGCGCCAAAGAACATGGAGACACAAAGACAAAAATGTGAATAGAACTTAAATTTTAATGATGAAGGTGAAATGGATTATATAATGTGTAGCTTTACCACAAAACAGTACATGGACATTAGGATCACTTTAAACAAGCATGAGTGGGGCAAGTGAGTTGCGCAGAATCAGGAAACTGAACAATTGTATTGCCCAATTTGGAGCTAGCCTCATTTTGAAGGGCAAAAGCAAAAGTGTCATGGCCCGCCATGACATAGTAGCTTTGGAAAGTCGCGTTTTAAAAGCTTGGATTGATAAAGTTACTTCTTGCCGTCAGAAAGCTACCTTGATAATCTCCCTAGGTACCCTAGATCAAAAGTTATGGTGATTTAAAGAGCCGAGTCCAAAAACCCTGTCAGCATGTCCCAAAATGGTTGCAAGATTGGATTTCAAATCAAGATAAGCAACAATTAGTAAGCGGGCAAATCCAACCATATCTCAGCTTCCAGTAATCAGTTTTGGATGTTCTTACGCTAAATAAAAGCCCCAGATGAGGAAAATCCGTCCAAAGTATTTTTAGATGACCAACTGAGGCAAACTGCAATGTTTAAATCTGGCCAAAAGAATATGACTAGAATTAGTCAGCTGATGTTTCAAACTTTTAGCATGACCCTCCAGATAGAGAGACAAAGACCTTCAGGAAGAATATGGAATAATCTCAAAGACCAATGTAAATGGTATAAAAAGAACCTAGTTCCCCTTTTCCCCATTGTGATCATTCTTGGTCTGAATAATAAATAAAGTACTTCTCTTAGATTATAGTTTAAATGGATCAGAGTTTGGAGCCCTTGGGACCTGATAAAAAGAGAGGGATTTGTCCTTAAAATAACCCAACAAAGGTGAAATCAAAACATGGTGAATGGTGGCATTCACAACAGCTGGGGTGTCAAAGGCCATGTCAGAGGGTGCACATAGTCAGAGTTCCTCTCTAGGCGCGGGTGAGTTCCTTCATGGTGCCCTTCTGGGTTAAATTCTTTACTTGATGTATGATCATGAGTGCAGTGTCCTTAAGCACAAATCTAGCCAAGAAGTCTTGTTTGAAGGTATCCCAGTCCTTTTTGGTATATTCTTTGTGCCACTTATTGCACCAGGTGCCAGCATTGTGAGCCAGTTGTATAGAGATTTCTGTAATCCAAAATTGCTGCAGGTATTCCATTTGGGCCAGTTTGCTCTGGGCGGACTGGATCCATGCGGCAGCGTTGTTGTTGTTGGCCCCAGCAAAGGGCTCCAAGGTAGCGGTATGGAGTCTTTGGGCTTTGTAGGCTGGCATGGTGCCTTCATCTGTTGTTTGTGGAATGGCAGTGGCCGTTTGGAAGAACACTTGTGCAGACATGGCATTGAAGGCGGGGAGCAGGATCACCGTGTTCTGGTACAGGACAAAGCCATTGGGTATCTCAGCACCAGGAGTGTATGGGGTCCATTCAGGCGGGAGGCCAGACATAATTCTGTCAAGGATTTGTTGGCTGAAGCAAGTACAGGCAACAGGAGGAATTTTGGGGAATAAAATAGGATGAAAACCCTACTTCTGCTACCAAGGTTGTAACTGTGCTGTTTTAGTAGAGTTACAAGGGGAAAGATATTTGGGAAACTAGATAATATTTTTTATTGAGAGATAACTATTATATAGCTGTTGTGAATCATGGATAACAGGAACATGATTTTGTTGATCACACAGTGGGATGATGAAGGGGGTGGCTTGATCCTGGTAATGAGTCAAGTGCCAAAACAAGGTATCCACTGTAAGGGATCATCATCTGTTCATGTTGTTGGATTTGAAAATTTGAGTTGACTTCCTAGTCTGGATTTGAGTGACTGGATAATTGGGTTGCAGGTCATGAACCTGCTTACTCAAAACCTTGTTGGTGGATCAAGCCTTCTGTTTTGACAATAGCTTGTTGATAATGAAAGAAACACCCTTGGGTCTTGCCATTGAAGGTTTTTACAAAGGTGTTGTATTGGGCTATTTCATAATCCATGATAATTATTTTGGGGCCAAGGGCTCTATTGCATTCCTTTTCTTCAGCAGCTAGGGTGACTTCATCTTTATCAGCATCATCAGGATTGACCCTTGTTGACAGACCAGGATTCTTTTCAGTCTCAGTGGGAATAGCTTTAAGGCCCTCTTGTAGAATCTTGAATGCTCTTAGGTAAATCTCCTCTGAGGCTCCAGGAAGAAGAAAATATGCAAAGGGGAGGACTTTATTATTAAGCTGAGCATGCACTACCCACAGCTGATAGAATAACTTAGGTCATGTTGCAAATGTTCTATCACAGAGCCAAGTCTCAGTGGCACGCAGTTGCTCTAGATTCTTATAGGTGGCATAACATATAATCCTTTCTTTTGTAACAGGTCCATCATCATGAAGAAGGAACTGTTCATTGTCTTGGGTCATCTACAACTCAGGATTAAGGACCAGGTCTTTTAGTTGGGTTGCACTTTTTCCAATTGGGCTTAGCTCTCAGTGTCTATCACAGATATACTTAACAAGTTGTTCACGGCCAGGGACAAATTTAAGATTATCTTTGCTCAAGTGCTTGGTGGCCTTTACTGCCAGGTGAGTTGATTTAATGTCTTTTGATACTGTGGTACCATTTAGAATAGGTACCACTTAAGCAGCTTCTCAATCAAAGTGGTAGGAGGCATGCAGGTATGTTCCCCATTTTTCAAGGTTACTTTATCCCAACCTTGGGTGTTTAGGCGTGCTGGGCAGCTTCTGTCTTCACATCTGTAATGTTTGCTCTTGCTTCCTTGCTTTTGATTATTACAGTTAAACACATAGACATCACTGACCATGCTTGAGCCACCTTTGACTGACATTGATGGAAAGAATTTTTGGAATCTCTTCTGGATCCTGAAGGAGCCCTTAACATTGCAAATATTGTGGGCTTTAAGTGGATCTCATGGCCCAGGAGGGGAGTGTTGAAAACCAGGAAAGTACTCATGTTGCTCATCATCTTCATGTTCACCAGGAGAGGGTTTGGGGAAGGGTTCAGGAGAGGGTTCAGAGGAGGGCTCAGGAGAGGACTTGAAGCTTGCCTTTATTTTATTCTTGTTGATGGGATCTTTATCTTCTTCAGACTCATACCAGCTATGGGAGGTGAAACCATCATCAGAGTCTTTCTCAGAAGCTGAAGGTGTAGGGTTTTCTTTTTCTGTTCATCTTTTTTAAGCTGTTTCTTAATCACTTTTTTGTATAAGAAGTCTTAGTATTAACAGTGTCCTTGGCAGTTTTTATATTGGGCTTTTTCTTATTAGGCTGGGGTTTTTTATTTATTCTATAAAGAAAAAGGGGTTGGACAAATAACTTTGAGTAAAGTATAGAAAAATGGAATTTTAAGCTGAAAATATATCAAGTTGTGGGGAATTATTATATAGACTATGCAAAAAAAACTTCAATGTTATTAATATATGCAGTATTGAGACTTTTTATTAAGAAAAAGTTGAAAAACTACATTTAAATGTTTAGTGTTGACATTTTAAGTGTTGACATGTATTAAAATTTTGATTCTAGACAGTTGGCCTAAAATATTGTTTAAATTCTGATAGTCAATTTGTAGACATTCAGCATTATTAAGGTAAATCACTATGTAAAAACATACAAATCTTAATTAAATTAAGATTGGGTTTGAAATCTAGACTGAAATTATGCTATTTGGTGTTTGGGCTTTAATAAAGTTATATTCATATAATTTTTAGAAACTAAGTACTACATGTTGTAATAATTAGTTTTATTATTATGTGAAGTTTTTGGGTTCCAAGCTTACCATTCTGTAAGTTGAAATTGTTAATCTGTGTCTTTTGCTTATTAGATTAGTGAAGGGGACTACTTTGCAGAGTTGGCCTTCTTTTATAATGGAGCTGCTATTAAATCTTGCTTAAATTATGTCATTGTATTTGCTTAACTTATTCTCCTTGTATTACTTTTGCTTTTGTGTTTGATTTCCTTTGTGTTAACTTTAAATGACACTATATAAATCCTAGTTTTAACCTAGAAGATTTTGCTTAATCCAATGTTTAAGGGTTAACCAGAACACATCCAGTGGTTTCAAAGATATAATAAACCACTAATATAATATACAACAAAGCTTGAGATTTTTACCCACTATATCTAAAAGGACTATAAAACAAAGGGCCAAATATAAATATAAATAGCCTATTATAAGTGAATATATTCCATATTACATGTATTTTTATTGAGAAACATTATAAACTATTATTCTATGTCAACATTTTGAGGATTCATTGTTGAAGTTGGGCTTAAATTTAAAGTATAATAATTTGGTATTTTCAATAGTGATTTCCTTCTTATTTTGTAATAATAATTAAGCCTATTCTTAGTTGATGTTGACATTAGCTTTGTTTTTTCATAGATTATCAATTCTGACTATGGAATGCAATATAAAAATTAGTTTATTTAGCACACAGCTAGTAGGCTTTAGCCTAAGTGCCAAATTGAAGTCAACTGTCTGCATGTTGACACTTTGTCAACATGCAGACAGTGTGAATGCCAATTGTTCCCCAAGGGAGCTGTACCTAAGGCGCAACCCATCTACTGCCTGACCCCAAAAAAAGACAACACCATATGTGCTTACCTCAAGGAGGCCTTGGAAAAAGGACTTATCTGCCCCTCACATTCTCCCTTTGGTGCTCCTGTATTCTTTGTGGCAAAGAAAGATGATACCCTTCAATTAGTCACAGATTACCAAGCCCTCAACAAAGTCACATCAAAAATTGTTACCCACTTCCACTCATTGATGACTTCTTTGATGCCCTGGGCAGAGCCACAGTCTTCTCCAAGATTAACCTAACTGCAGGCTACAACCAAATCTGTATCAAGGAGGATGATATACCCAAAACAGCCTTCTGCACAAAGTACGGGTCATGCAAGTGTGTATTGCTCAATTTTGGGATGAAAAATGCTCCATAAACCTTTGTGACCTTTATGAACAAGGTGTTTGCCCCCTTGTGTTAGCAAGCATACCAGGGTGTACCTGGACAACATCACTGTCTACAGTCCCTTTGTGGAGCAACACCACAAGGACTTGGAAGCAGTCTTTGCTACCCTGGTGTTGCAACCAAGTTTCCAGACTTGCCTGCTAACTTATCTTACAATACACAGGGGGCGCTCAATGAGTCGCCCCTTGACGTGTCTAACGTTATGGATTAATCTGATGGCAATATCAAATGACGGGTACTTCATCCTAATTAGGAGCACTACCAATTCAACCTGCTGATCTCCACACAAGTTATTCCTCAGCTTCAAACCTTACATGGAACTTCCCACTGTGCCACCCCCTTGTGGCCTTGTGGCTTTCCCCATATAGTATATTAACCACAATATTCTACAATAAACAATACCTTATTCTTATTATTATGTCCTTTCCTATTGGACTGTTGTCTTCCCCAATTCCAAATAATGAATCCTCATTGGTTCAGTTGCAACACTGGCACAACACAAACTGCTAGCTAAACCCTCCAAATGCCAATTATTCCGCAAACAGTTACCCTTCCTGGGACATGTAGTGTCAAAAGATGGCATTAAGCCTGAAACCAGAAAATCCAGACCATCTGCAAATTGCCACCTCCAAAGGACAAGTCAGAACTCTGCACGTTCCTGGGAATGGTTGTCTATGTGCTACACTTCATCCCCAACTGTGGTGTCCTGACTGCACCCCTGTCTGCCATAACTGGCGCCAAATCCAAGTTTGTATGGACCCCCCAACGTGACCTTTGCTTTAGGCATCTCAAGTAAAAGCTCACCACAGCACTCATCCTACAATATCCTAAATGTGTTGGAGAATACCAAATGGAGACAGACGCCTCAGCTGCATCCATTGGGGGAGTACTACAAATCAAAAACAAGAATGGCAACTTCCTACCTGTAGCTTATGAATTGCAAAAATTGACAGACGGCAAGTGCTGATACCCTATTCACAACAAAGAGTTGTTGAAAATTGTATACTGCCTAGTCAAATGGTGTTGCTATCTGGAATGACAGGAAGAATTCACGGTGTTGTCCAACCACAAGTCACTCATATATTTCAAAACCCAAGAAAGCCTATCCTGCCGTCAGGCCCAATGGATGGAACTCTTGGAGAGATTCAATATGCTCATACAGTACAAACCTGGTCCAGAGCTTTCCATGGCAGATGCACTCTTGCACCTGTATGTTAGGGCTACAGGAGACAAGAATGGGCTTGACCCAGACTGATCTCTCCTAGTACTCCAAACAAAGGATGAAAGCTTCCCTCATGGCACCACTGACATTACAAAAGAAACAGTCATCAAGGATGAACACCTATTTGCAGATGTGTACAGGGATTTACATTGCAAAATGGCCAACAGGACCACCATCCCTTAAATCCCCACACATCAGCAAGTTGACACCATCCTATGTTACCATAGAGACCTAGGGCACACCAATAGTTGCAACCTATATGAGTTCCTTAAACACAAGGCCTAGTGGCCAACCCTGTACTGTGACGTTCAAGAAGTCCTAGACCAATGCAAAGTGTGCAAGAAATTTGAAAAAAAGCAAAACCCCACCAAAATCAGTACTACCCATCTGCATGCAGCCACCCTTCAAGGTGTGGGCCCTAGAAATTATCAGCCCCATGCCAGGAAAACATAATGATAAGAAATAAATCATCATCACAATAGACTTTTCTACACAATGGCCAGTAGCCCAAGAAGTAAAGACACATACTGGCAATAACATGTGGTGGTTCATAAGAAAAGAAATAATCAGCAAGTTTGGAAAGCCAGAACTCCTGATAACTGACGGAGGCAAAGAATTGACCCCTGAGGACACCAACATATACCTCACCAAAAATGGGGTCAAGCACACCGTGGCAACACCATACCTTCTGAAGGCCAATGGGCATGTGGAGCAGCTGAACAGCAGCCTTGTGCAGGCCCTAGCTAAGCTCACTGCTGGAAGACCTGAGTACTGGTATAAGAAGCTACCAACTGCATTGCTTGTACGCCTGACCTGCATGGACAGATCCACCTGGAAAAGCCCCTTTGAGTTAGTTTATGGCACACAACCCAATATTATCCAAGCGCTATCAGGACCCAAACTGGAAATGCCCATTGAAATTCCACCCTGCTTGGACCCCCAAGTCATACAGACCAATAGCAACCAACTATAAAGAGAAGAAAAACGCCTACAGAATACCTTTGTACCCCATCCAAGACAGACATAAGGTTGGTGACAAAGTCTGGGTAATGAATACCAACAAGAGTAAGCTACAGCAAGAAAAGGTGGGCCCTGCCATTATCCTAAAGGTAAACAAAAACAACACTTACCTTGTGCAAGGACTTGGAAAACACAAACAAGACAAGACCCTCCATCACAGCTGTCTAAGACTCTGAAAAGCAAGACAAAAGCAACAGGAGACTGTCCTACCTACCACCAATCAACAATTAGTACACTATGGTGCCTGGGCTCCCAATAACCTCCTTGACAGCCTACCCTCAAAGGAGGCCAACCTTTAGTCTGGGGGGTATCAAAACGGCAGGATCAACCTACCAGCAAGGTTCTGAGTAAGCAGGTTTGTGACCTGCAATCTAATTATCCAGTCACTTGAATCCAAACTAGGAATTCAGCTCGAATTTCCAAATCCAACAACATGAACAGATGCTGATCCCTTATGGTGGATACCTTGTTTTTATGCTTGACTCATTACCAGGATCAGGCCACCCCCTTCATCATCCCACCATGTGATCAACAAAATCATGTTCCTGTTATCCATGATTCACATCAACTATATAATTATTATCTCTCAATAAGGAATATTATCTAGTTTTCCAAATAGTTTTCCCCTTATAACTTTGTTAAAACAGCACAGTTACAACAATAGTAAATTTTCAAAGAAATTTTGACAGTATTAATGTTGTCTTTGAAAATTTCTACAATTTTCCTTATTTGTCAGTGAGAATTCAGCTTTCTTTACTAATTGTCACTCATAATGTCAATTCTTTTTATTTCTCCCATACTGTAAATTCAGAACCTGAAAATAAAAATGCGGGATTGTCAAATCCTTGGTCCAAATTTTGAATCACTTTTGCGGGCAACTCAGCTGAGTGAAAATTAAAATATTTAATAAAAGCAACCATTTAATCTGACTTTTTTTGGTTTATGTAAATTGGCAAATTTCAAATCTCTTGAGCAGATAACTCAACTAACAAAAGACAAAACACAACAAACAAATTTGGGATACATGAATCAGAAATGCGGGATTCTAATGTACAATTTGAGATTTCCTGTATTTCAAACAAATCATAGACATCATGTAAAAATTAACAAATCTGAAATTGCGGGATTGTCAAATCCAAGAACCAAGTTTCAAATCATAATTGCAAGGAATTTGAAATAAATATAATTTATGGGCATCTCAAAAAGGGTGCTAAAGGATCTAGAGTGGATTTGTGCTAATTCTTTTAGGAATCATAGGCATTCTCAAAAATCACCCTATTCCAATTTAAGATTGCTAAAATTTAGATCCTACTATTCACCAACTTAACATACTTAACAATAAAATAGACTAAAATATACACGTCTCTTTTTGAGTTTAATTTTTTTAATAAAAATTTATTATGTCTTCTTTCAACAACAACCAAGTCAACAAGCTGTTCCCTGGCCTTGACAAAATCATGCAGGGCTACGCTGGGTCTCTTAACAGCGAAGCCTCTCTCTATGGCCACTCCCAACCTGCAGGCCCCTCTGCAAGCACTACCCAGGAGTGTGTTCTTTCTCCTGCAACTTCCAGCATGGCCCTGTTTGCCCATCACACACAGGCAGCTGCCAACCCAAATCCTGTATCAACAATGGCATCTGGAACCAGCCATTTGAGCCATGGGGTCACTCAGAGAGCCCAGAACCCCAAAACAGCCAATCAGATGGCATTGACAAGTTCCCAAGATAGACACATCCCTCCCCCAGCCAATCAGCCTGCAAGATGCAGAAGAAAATTAATCACTCCGGAGATTGTTCTTAAAATGGTTGAAAAGCAAGGGAAGCTTATGTCCCTCAGGGAAATTGCGGCCGCAATGGGGTTTGCAAAGTCCACTGTGGCTGCAACCCTGCGAGCCCACGCCAACTGTGGCCCCCTACCAAGAAGACCCCAACTGGTGCCCATACTTTGACCAAAGGTGACACAGCCCATCCCCTTATGATGGCCATTATGGAACGTGACCTGCAGATGCCCCTGGTCCAGGTACGTCTCCAGTTGGGACTCCACAGCATCTTCACCAACAAAAGAATGGTGAATTTGTGGATGCACAGAGTTGTGGTTGCTGCTAGAATCTTGTTCAATCAAGTTCTCAGTGGCCCCATTTTGGTGGATACCAATCCCTACAATTCAACTATTATTAATTTTATCAAAGGAAGGGCAATGAGGGCCCGTAATGACGTCATCTTTCTGTTGTATGCTAAGATATCTGCAAGTATTCAAGACTATGGAGAAAAGTGTATCCAGTCTGATGTGTACAAGTGCGGCCCAATCTTGTATTGTTTTGTTGGGGGTTTATTGGCAGTTTCCCCATTGGGCGTCAATTATTACTTGGCAATATCAAACACTGCAGATGGGTATGCCTACCAGACAGAGCTCAAGGCCATGCTGGAGGAGTGGGCCACACAAAACACTGTGCACACAGTTGTACTTAGTGCAGAGATGGAGCAGCAGGAATGGGCTACCCAAGAAATCAGGGCTGCAGGGCATACTTGTTGGTCCTACCCCATCAACTACGCTGACATGCATCTTGCAGATGTATGTCTCTACAATTTTGGTTCTGCCCTCAGGCGCTTAAAGCCTGCCACCTACAACAAACTATGCACCCAAATTGATAAGGGGTATGAGCTTTTCCCTTCCACATCTGTCCAGGACTTATTTGATCTCATCATCTTCTATGCAAGTGATAGTGATAAGTCCAGAAAGGACCCCCGTCTCCCCCCACACCAGTCCATCTGTTTTGTCAAGCCAGTATATGTGACAGAAGAAGAATTTGAGCAATTGAAGCAATCAGCTCTTGCTGCCCCTTCCCAGTCAACAAACCCTGCCTCCCCAACCCCCTCATCAAGCCACCTGCCTTCCAACCCTGACTCCCAAACCACCACCCATTCCCTCACCACTATCTCTGATGCCGCCCCTTTCACAGGCGCAGATGAAGGCGATGTTCATTCCGCCCATTCCCTCCCCTTCCCGTCCTTTGATTAGTAAATAAATCTTTTCTTTGTGACAACTTATTAAAATTGATATCTCTCTTTCAATTCATAATTAATAATATTTTCTTTTTACATTATCAACATTTCCCATAATTAATACAATGTTGTACATTTTACAAATAGCTTAAAATTATGAGCATACATATTTTTCATCATCATTAATAAATTAAAGACAATAAACGTAAATATTGCATTAAAATATTGCAATTAGATGTCAACTCTTGATATTTAGAAATTATGTGCATAACTCAAAGCATTTTGTTTAATAAATGTCACTGTAAACTAGGCCTTTTTCATTGTAATTTATCTAAATGGACTGTGTTTATATTAGAGAGCCATTAACACTTAGTACAAATATTGATACATAGTGCATTTTATAGCCTGTATATTTACCTATTGGTAATAATTCTGTAAACTTTTCAGTCAGATTTTGTAAGGTAATAATAATGTAATGGATTAATAAATTACTGTTTATTGTCATTAATTGGCTGATTTTCTTTGCTGTGGCAATTGTGCATTTTCTGATATTTACACACTAGTATCCAATTGGTTGGTTTCACATCCAATTGCACAGGCAATAGGAAATCAAGCTGCCACCCTGAGACTGGATGTGGTTAGGGTGGCGGCTTGATTTCCTATTGCCTGTGCAATTGGATGTGAAACCAACCAATTGGATACTAGTGCGTAAATATCAGAAAATGCACAATTGCCACAGCAAAGAAAATCAGCCAATTAATGACAATAAACAGTAATTTATTAATCCATTACATTATTATTACCTTACAAAATCTGACTGAAAAGTTTACAGAATTATTACCAATAGGTAAATATACAGGCTGTAAAATGCACTATTTATCAATATTTGTACTAAGTGTTAATGGCTCTCTAATATAAACACAGTCAATTTATTTTAAATTATAATAAAAAAGCCATGTTTACAATGGATTTTATTAAAAAAAATGCATTGAGTTATGCACATAATATCAAAATACCAAGAGTTGATGTCAAATTGCAAATATTTTAATGCAATATTTACATTTATTGTCTTTAATTTATTAATGATGATGAAAAATATGTATGCGTTGAAGATAGTACTATAAAAACCAGTTTTTTGATGGAATTCAAACAAAATGTCAACTATCTATAACTTGATTAACAAATTAGAAGTACACCTTCAAAAGGTTGTTGAAATAGAAAAAAATATCAGGGAAATAGTGACAGGAAAGCTGGGTGACAAGGGCCAGCCACTAATCCAGTCAAAAGAAAATGCTATGAACAAACTAGGAAATATTATAGACAAAAAGAATAAAGAAGCATTACTAAATCTCCAGGGAACAATTCTATCAAGTCTGAAGTTCAATAATGCAGCCTACAATTTGTGAGAGTTCTGGCAGGGGGCCAAAGAAAATAATAAGATCAAACTAATTGAAGGAAATGAAGTTCCAAAGGAAATTAACACCAATGAAGAGGAAAATAATCAAATGGAAACAGACAAAAACAAAACACAAGCAAGAAGCAGGAGCGCTTCACAAAATACAGAAACTTTATCAAATGAAAATCAAGAGGAAGCACAAGTTGCAAAAAGAAAAATTAAGCCCAGGAAAATTAATGAAGAGCAGCCAACGCTCATGAAGTTTGCCAAAGTGGCGCCTGTGGCTGAGGGGGCCACAGGGGAAACAATTATTAAGTCTTTTTATGTTTTACTTATATTTATTTTAGTCATCACCAGGAATGGGGATGAGGTTGCAGAAGTGGCGGCTTATACGCCAAGTTGGTTTTACGGGGGTTACCAGTCACTGGTAGCCCCTGTAAAACAAATAAATAAAAACCAAATAAATAAAATAATTCAACAGAATATGTTTAATTTTTCAAGTAGTGAAGCTAAAAATAGGGAATATTCACCACCCATGGGGTGCTTGCCATAGTTAAGGGAAGCATATGAACTAGGATCAAATATCAACTTTAAAGAAATGAATGAAATTCATGGGGATATCAAATTAAACTTCAATGAATATATATACAAAAGCATTCAAAGATTCCCCTTCACAAACATCAACGAATACAAAAAAATTAATAAAAACTGACTTTCAAATTGGAACTGAATATTTGAAAACTGCAATTTTTAATAAAGTATATAAGGCACTGTCAAATAAAGTCAGGGATGCAGTCCTTGTGAATAAATTTAAAACTTTATTAATATTATTTGCCAAGGCCTGGGGGGCTGATTCAAGTTGGGCGCCCCCCGGAACCCTCTTCAAGTTCAACCAAACATCCTATATCAATAGGTTAGTTCAAACATTTAAAAAATTATGCATGTTCTTGGAAAAGTATACCTTGCAAAGAATTCATGTCACGGTATACCTGGGAGTCCTCCTCCACTGCATATTAAAAACCAATGTCAAAAGTTGGAGGATGTACCTATTCAAATGGATATTTGCCGTGTAGCCCTCAACTGCCAGAAGACACCACGGGGATATAGGACAGTTGAGCACGTCCTGTATGACCCATCTGCATTGGCAACATTATACTGGTACTATGTGCCCCCCTAAAAAAAACCTACTAGTCAATTTTCTCACCTGCCTGCCTTTTATCAAACAATCAGCAACCACCGGGGTACAGGGCGCCACCCCTCTAGCAATTGCATCCAGGGTTGTCCACCACGTACAGAAGAGTATGTGGATCCAATTAGATGCATTAGCTGAAAATTTAATTTCAGGGTATAATTCCCTGGAATAATCACATCCCCTTTGCAATCAACATCCCCACAATAAATATTTTCCCCTTGCAAATTAAATTTTATTTTATTTTTTAACATTTAATATTTTAATACTAAAATTGTAATATTGAACTATATAATATTAAAATTTCACTATAAGAATTTTAATATTACATATTTCAATATTAAAATTTCAGTATCTAAAAGTCAATATTAAAATTTTAATAATACATATCATAATACATAAATTTTTAATATCAAATGTTTCAATATTGAATAAATCTTAATTTAATAAAAATAGTTAAATTTTGAATATTTAAACTTTAATATTTAAATTTTAAGATTTATAATTATAATTATAATTTTAATTATTTTAATTTTTAAATTATAATAGTAATATATAATTAGGTTGATAATAATAAAGGGACAGTTTAATAAAGTGAACATGTGTAATAATAAAATATGATTTATAAATTTGTTTATTTAACAGCGTGTCAAGCACAGGTTCATTTATTACGTAAACAAACAACAAGAATTGAATTTATCCGCATCATGTGGCCCGCTCCACTTATATTCTAAACAAATGATTGTTTAGGACTTGAATTACCTTTCCCTTGTAATATGATTTGATAAACATATTCAATATGCTTGACCTGCGTCTTAAGTACTAATTAGTAAGTAATATATGAAAATCATTGGTTTCCGTGTTGTGCAGCTATAGTGGCACTGAAATAACAAGGATCAGATGATGACCTGCAAGGTCCAATTTGTGGATTAGAAAAGCCAAAGTACCATCAAGGATTCACAATTATTTAAATAAACTAATTTATTTCTATCTTTTTTAATTTATTTATTTGTTAGTGCAAAAGCCAATAATAATATTCAGTGCATTATAATAAAAATATATCCATCTTACCTAGTATAATTAATTTTACTTACCTTTTCTATGTATTCTTATATGTCTATAATACAATCAAACGTTACATTATTATATATAAATAATAATTTTTGAGTCCTAATAAAAACAAACTAAATAAAAATAAAAACAAATAAAACCCATAGTGCCCATTTATCTGATTGGCTTGGAGGCCAGGGCTTTAGGGAGGAAGGGTTCCAAGTGCTCATAGAAAGCTGCCACCACATCAGGTGGCAACGCAAATTGGCTGATCTCAACAATGTTGAAGAGATCCTCAGTATCCTGAGGGAGGCCTTGTTTCACCTTATTCTTGATTCAACCAAACACCTCATCAATTGGATTCAGGAATGGGGAATATGGCAGGAGGAAGAGAAGTCTCATTGGGCAGTCAGCCAGGCAGTGGCTGGCCAAATGGCTGTTTTTGTCAATAGGGGGAACTCAGAAACAACCAGATCCACTTTGTGGAGCCCAACATTATCAAGCACAACAACATTGGTTGTGCCGCTGTAATTTATCCAAAGGTACTCCTTGACAGCTCAGAGAAAATCAAGAAATGTTCTGCTGTTATGGGAGCCCTTAATCATTTGGTATTGGTCCAACCTGCGAGGACCAAGAAGCGCAACCATTGAATAGGTCTGGGAACAGACAGCTGCATGATGGGCTACACCGTCCTTGGACCCCTTCTCAACCCACCCATGCCTAGACCTGAGTGAGGAGGAAAACAACAGTTTGTTGATATAGAAGAACTGGACATTCCCAGTCTCCTTTAGTGCCAGATATGTCTCAGCATAAATGTGTTGATCCTCGATGGTCTTTTCACTGTTCCTATTATACGGCAAAACTCCCAGTACTTTCCAGGATAAGCCCAAATCAACCATTGTTTTGTAGACAAGGGTTTTGGAAACAGAAAGCCCAAACTCCGTGGCAAGCATTGATTGGACAGCAAGTGTGTCCAGGCAGCAATCCTTGGCTACCCAATGCTTGATTGCGTCAATGTGAATAGGCTGAAGGAGTTTGGGCTGTCTTTTTGACTTGGTGGATTTGGAAATTTGCCTGGTATTGCCAAACTTGTTGTTGATGTTGGCAATGTATCTGGCTGTGACACCAAATTGGGACGCAATATCCTGAACCACCATTCCCCTGTTCAAGCAGTTGAGGAGAGCTTTACACTCACTATATGTCAACCAACGCCGGCCCTTGGCAGGTACCACAGCATCCTGGCTACCAGGCATAACACAGGTGATGGGGACCTTTGTGTAGAAGGTGGGATCACGCTTGCTCGCAGTGGCGCTGTCAATGGTGGCATAAGACACAGGCACAGATGGCTCCTCAGTTGTGGCCAATGGCTGATAGGTGGTGTCAAAGACGCAGGGGCAGGAAGTAGCAACTCTTGGATCAAGAGTGCAGGGCCGGGTGACAACTGGTTATACAGTGGAGGAGTATGTAACCTCATTATTCCCAGTGACCCTGGTGTAGGAGACTTTTGTGGCAGGTCTTGAGAGTGGCTTCTGTCTGGGATTCAGGCTGGTTGATCAGGCTTGGGATGCAGGAGGTGGTTGGCTGGTGCCAACACCTTGGGAGGCCTGTGTATTGACATGACTCCCCTCAAGTTGGGTTCTGGGTCTGTTCTTGGACCCTCTGGGACGCCCTCGTGGACAGGCTGCCCCACGGGCTGGTGCAGGAGCTGTTTGGAAATGTGATTGACGGTCCATAAAAATAAAATAAAAAATATATATTAGATTAAATATGCATTTATTTGGTTTTATTGGTTTAGTTGTGGGTAGTTATTTTCTCTGGGGTTAGCCTTGAATAGTAGCAGAGTTTCTATATCTGTAATTTGAAGTGTATAATATTGTATCCTTTCCAGTTTTGGATGATTTTAAAGTTTAATCACTTTTTATGTCTAAAAATGGTTATCAAGATTGAATTTTTCATTTGATTTTATCCAGAGTGGAGCTTCTTTATTTGGATTGGTGTTTCCTAGTGTGCTTACTGTGCATTAAATTTGGATTCCAGTTCCCGCAATTAATATCTGAGTTTACTAGTGGCATTCAAAAGTGATTTGAAATTTGGTTCTTGGATTTGAAAATCCCGCAATTTCAAAAAAACATAGTAAACTTAATGAAAATGGTTGATGGATTTGAATGCTTCAAAATTGATTCCAGTTAATTCATTTTGTCCATTGGAAATATGCAGTTCAACTTGAACTTTGCAAAGTGTCTATGAGTTCTCGCATTTTCAAATATTCAAATAAAAATACAAATAATTCAATTTAATTAAAAAAAGGCCATCCCGCAAAAGTGATTCAAAATTTGGACCAAGGATTTGACAATCCCGCATTTTTACGTTCAGGTTCTGAATGTACAGTATAAAACTTTATGTTTTACACAATAAAAACATCTGATTTTTTTATATGTTGTATTTTCATCTTTTTCTTTCACATTATTTAATTTTGAAATAAAATTATATATAAATGTACTACTTTTAAATATTTCTTTTAACTTTTAACTTGTTATTTAATATTCTTCAAATAAAAACTTTTACAATATTTTTATATATTTAAATTTCACTAAAATTGATATAAGTGAAAAGTTTAAATATGATGGTTTAAATAGTTATTTTGTTTTATTTTTAAATACAAAGATTTACCTCAGAGCTTGCTACTTATTATTTTAGGATAAGAATACCTCCAAGCATGTCAGGATTGACAAATTTCTCCCCCCTTGAAACCTGGGCCCAAGGGCAGGTTTATAAACTCTGACCCTGAATCCCCGCAGGCCGCCGGCCCTGTGAACCAAGGGGCTGCCTGCCCGCATTTTCATGGGGTTAAGCCCCCTCAAGCTGAAGCCAAGAATGATGGCCCAAATGGTGAAGCAAGCCAAACCAAAGGAATTCTTGCACCAAATGAGGGAAAAATCAAGGTGCCTAATGTAGGCAATGAAATTCCAATCATTAGCTTCATGAAATTGAAGTCTAACCTAGTGGCCAATCAAGAGCCATCCCCAGAAGGAGGTACAGGCCTGCGGCCTAACCCCATGGCCACAACTCTAAAGCAAGATAATCAAGTAGCTAATTTGGGATCTCTGACCAATGAAAGAACTCCTGGTCCGGGTGCCATTTTGCCGCCTTTGAACCAGAGCACCCAGAACCCCCAGGCTCATCTTTTCCAATACCCTGATGAACCCCCATGGAAAATGTTAAGTTTGGAGGTGGAGTACTATATAGACCAAAGGACCCCACACTCAAAACTTATGGTCATTTTTGAATAAAGGTTATGTTATTTTGGCTTACACAGCTACTGCCTTATTTTTGCCATCTATCAATTCAGTGTAAAACCTTCTGGCCCTCCTGCCCTCTCAACTGAAGATTACTGTCCTCCAGGTGTTCCCTTTGATCCTGTCTACTTCACGGAGTATCCTCTAAGACCCAAAATAAGGGTAAACCCTGGGAAAGATCCTTGAACTAGATTCCTTAGCCTGCATACAATCTGTAGTTAGATACAACTGTCAAGGCCCCTAGATATTATCAACACCCAAGTTGTTTAGAGGCAAGTTCAACTACCTGCCTGCCTATAAACTCAATATGGAACCTCCTGTGACCCCCAAGCCAATGCCTGCCTCCTCACCCAACCTCCCAATCAATCACACTGACAATCTGTTTGGGATTGTGTACATTACTCTCACTGGGGTGATTGACATGATAATCCCAGCTACCGGCCTGTGGTTCTGGATGAGGAAGTCCTTCTCCTACCTTGTTAAGTTAGCTCCTCTCTTGTGGTGGGCTCTGCCCACAAAAAACATGGCCTGTATGATCCCTGAAAATAAAAGGCCAGTTGCCCAAGCTTGGATCTCTGAAAAAACAGCACAAAGGCACCAAGTGTCCCACCAAGGCACCCAAGACCCCCAAGCAGAAGCCTTCATTCTCAAAAAAGGCTACCCCTAAGCCTTCCCCAAAGTTCTCCCCTGATTCCTCCTCTGAGAAGAGCCCAGCTCACTCCAGTGGGGAAGAGAAACATGATGGCTCTCTTACAGATCACAGTTATTATAACTCAGCTTCAGATGGGGAACCTAAAAAGAAGTGGTGCCATGTCAAAAATACCCCCAAGGATAAGTCTCCCGCACATGAGGAGCACCAAGATAAGGCCCCTTATGCTTCCCCCCCACCAAACTCCCCTTCTTCTAGTACATCAGGGGATGACTCTAAGCCCTAGTCTGACTACTTCCCTGGCTTTTGCCATGCTCCTGCTGGCCCTTGGGGCCCTCTTGTGACCACAACATTTGAAATGTTGATGGGAAATTTAAGGTTCCTTCCTCTCTGCCAAAGTACTTCCCCATAATGAGTATCAAAGGGGGGCAAGCCATGGTGACTAAAAGGTACATCTTTTCCTTCAACAATGCAACCAGGGCTTCAAGAGTCAGAATTACACCTGTGAGGACTGCTTGTGCCCAGTGCAGCTCAACACTGAGCGCTGGGACTTGATCCAAACTATCAAGGGCAAGCACATCTGTGTGATGCCCAACACCACCATATTCTGCCTTCTCAAATGGTATCTGGTGCAGGTCATGCCCACCTAAAAGGACCTTCCCCCAACCCAGCTTTCTGTGCTTGCCTGCAAGCACCTCTCCCCCACTAACCTCAAGAGGATTCCAACCCACAGCCAGTTGATGAAGTTTGTGAGCAATAGGTGCCAAGCCTCTAATCCTCTGGACAAGAGCGCCACTATCATCAAAGACCTGGTCCTCACAGATACCCTAAAAATCCGAGGTTGGTGAGATGTTCCTGCTCTATGACAATGGACAGGAAGTGGAACATAGAATTATAGCCTACACCACAGCTCAAAACCTGGAGCAGCCCAACACTGCTACCACCTGGTTATGTGACGGCACTTTTTCAAACTGGCCCTCCCTCTTCAAGCAGCTTTGGGTCCTGCACAGAAAATTCAACACCCAGGTTATCCCCTTGTGTTCTTCCTCCTGCCTAGTTGTGGGGTTCCTGGTCACCAGTTTCCAAAATGTGTCCTGGTTCATAGCCAGGGACCGGCTTGAGGGAGTTGTCATTTCCTAGCAGTGATAGGTGGCTTGCTAGAAGTTTATACTTAGCCTTCATGACTTTAAACTCTTCCAGAACTTTTCTAATTACTAGGCGGGCATCCCCACCATGCACCTGTACTTCAGCGGGCGCTAACCCCTCTGTGAGCCTGTACCAGTCCTTCAACAACCTTGCAAACTCATTTCCTATAAACTCCCTTCCCCTATAAGTTATCTCAAGATGCCTGCTTAATCTCTCCCACTCCTCCTGGGAAGACTTACTGGTGGTAAATCTTTTACAACTTTGACAATAGGTATCTTCCTCCCCTTGACTAGGGTAAAAGATATGGGATAGCTCACTAATAGGGCTTTTATTTTGATTACTGGAAAATTTGGGCAGGGGTTTTAATAGACTTTTGTTTGCTTTCAGAAGGAAGATCTCCTTAAAAACCTTCTGGTATATGGTCCGGGGGTCAGAGAAACAATGAATATGTGCCAATACTTGGAGTCCTCCAACAATCTCTTGGGCTCCTGCGCTTTGGCTTGGGCTCAGCTTCAGCTCTGGCTCCTTATTCTCAGCTCTAGCTTCCTTATCTTGGGCTTCTGCACCTTTAAATTGATCTTCAGCTCCTTCTGTAGTCCTTGTGGCCTTTTTAATCCACTTGATCCAGTCCCTGAAAAGCCTCAAATAGCCTCCCCCTTTATAGCTCCTTGTTTCAGACCAAATTCCTTCTCAGAACTCTGATTTTTTAAAGCTTAAACTATCCATTTTCTCTTTCTCTATAGTATATTAAACCTCATTACTTACTTCAGTCAATGAAAACCCTAGATTTTCTGCCCCTGCACCTCTTTTTTAGGCTTTAACTCTTAAGTTAAAGCCCTCAAACACTGATCAAATGAAATTTGGCTTGCAGCCAAGCATACTCCTTGATTCAACTGTTTTGCCAAACAGTTTACCCAAATGACTTGCTCATGACTATGGTTCAAACACAAAGCTGTCTTGCTTCAGATAAACAGCTGCTCCACATTTCAAACGTTTTGCCGTAATTCCCATCACATTTCTCTGGCAAATCTCAAGCATTTCCACCTATGTTTTACATAGGGAGTTTTTGAACCCTCAATTTTTCAACGTTTCTCCAAGTTTCCTGCCTTTTCTTCAACATTTCACAACTTTGAACTCGTCTTTTGCTTGCTTTTTATCTTTCCCAATCATTTTGGCAAATTTTGATTATTTGCTTTCACAGTTTCTCTGTTCTGTTTCCAGCCTCTTTCTGGCTTCTTCCTACTCAATCAGCGCCTTAATAAACTACAGTTTAATTCCTTTGAAATATTTCTTCTATTCCTTTATTTTTACCCATATGATAATTAATACAATCTTTATATCATATTTTTTGCAGCATTAAATCATTATTTAACTACTTCTTTCTTATTATTTACTCTCTTTCAATAATCCAAAACCAGCATTTTAGCTTCTTTATACAGTCTAGCTAGTCCTTCTAAGACATCTTTCATTTCCATAGCTATTCCTACACCATAATCTTCTTGCCCTTCAGCCAGTTCTTCAACAACATCTTATGACCCTTCAGCCTAACCAGCAATCAGTCCATCTCAGTCATCAAACAGTCTATTTCAGTCACCAAACAGCTCAAACTAGTCCTTGAGCTACTTCTAAATCCTGATCTTTTGGTCCTTTAGTCATTCCTGCATCATGATCAGCTACTCCTACATCATGATTTTCTAGTCTTTTGGCCATTCCTTCATGTTTCCAAACCTCAACATGAACCCATAGTCCCTTGACTAGTCTTCACTGTGATCATACATTCCTTCTTACTAGCCTTCTCTGCTGATCCCATACTATGAACCACATTGGTCCTAAATCTCAGTCCTTGTTACCAAAACCTGTAGACCCAGGCATGAGTCTATATTGTTATTAGTATTTGACTGGGCCCTCACAAGTGGCAACCACTTAGGCAATACAACCATATATCAATAAAGTCTATGCAATTGTCTTTACTCACCCAGGTGATTAAGTCTGAGCTTTCAGATGCAAAGTAATCAGCTTTACTTCCCAGAGGCCTGATCAAACCATGTTCTGCAGCTGCTTCCCCAAGCAACCACCTTGGTGACACCCCTGAGAATATCCATGCCCTCCAATTCTTACTTTGAGATCTCCCCAAAGCTCCCATAGGGACATAAACAAGGATACCTTACCAGTCTGTTAGGTAGTATGCTTGCTCATAGACCTCCTGTAAGCGTATCAGGGTATGTAAAGCTTTCACAGCTCCTCCCCTCCCTGGCAACCCATGTTACCCGCCAGAGGTCCAAAAACTCACAGCCCTGGTAGCCAAGTTACCTACCATGCTGGCACACTTTCTACCCTGGCGGCCTGCGTTACCTGCCAGGGTCTAAACAACATCCATCCTGTATAGCACACACTACCCACCAGGCTAGACTACTCCCCACCCCAAGCAGCTAAAGTTCCCTGCTGAGCTATCTCATTCCTCACCCCTAACAGCCACAGTTCCCTGCTAAGTTAGTACCTCTATCCCACAGCAGCCAATATCTCCTGCTGTTTGGGGACAACATTTGTCTCTAGTAGTCTTTTTTCACCTACTAGCCAGGCTTCATCTTCCCTAGTAGCCATTATTCCCTACTAGACTTCTACCTGCAACAAACCAAAAAACCAACAACACACTGTCAATCTTCAGCATAGCATCTTTATTTGAAGCCAAATCAACCCTCTCCTGCAAAACTGTCTCCATGTGGACCATCACATGAGGCTTGCAAGAATGGCAGGCCCCTGTGCAGTGTCTGTGTGCATCTGCTTAATGGCAGCAGGTACTGTACTTTGGCAGTGGGCAACAGCTTGGTGGTGGTAGGCTTCTGCGTGGTAGCAGTGTTTATCTGCTTGATGGCAGTGGGGGCCTGCGCGGTGCCAGAGGACATCTGCTTAGTGGTACAGGTACCTGCATGTTGACAGCGGGTGACATCTTGATTATGGTGGGCTTCTGCATGGTGGCAGCATGTATCTGCTTGATGGCGGTGGGTGTCTTCATGTTGATAGCGGGTGACAGCTTGGTTGTGGCAGGCTTCTGCGTGGTGGTAGTGTGTATCTGCTTGGTGGTGGTAGATATCTGCATGTTGGTGGCAGATGTCTGCACGTTGGCTGTGGATGTCTGCTTGGTGACAGAGGGTGTCTGCGTGTTGGTTACATAACTATAAGTGTCAGAAATATTCCTGACACAGGGTGAAGGGTTGAGTCATTGGCGCTAGGTAGGAAGGCAGGCAGTTGTATTTGTCTTGGAACAGCAAGAGGAACAGCAATTCAGGCTCCTTCTTGGCTAATAACCTCAGTCTCTCTGGTCCTGGATGTGGGGCTGTGGATTAGGATTTCCTCTGAGGTGAATTCTGAATACGCCAGGTTGGGTGAGTTTCCAGTAAAATGTACCAGTCCAAAGGGTGCTCCTGGTGGACAGTATAGTTTGGGTGATCTGTCTGCAGTTTCTTGGGGTTGGTTGGCATGAGAGACAGTGCTGCAGATGTTAGACTGCAAATGAAATAGAACTAAAATCAAATACAGGATGACCTGGTTGAACAAAAAAAGGTTCATATCACTTTAATGTAAGAATGGCAATGGGCAACTTCATGGTAGCCCAGAGTATAAGTATGCCCATATGCCATGGGAAACCTTTTGCAAGCCCCCTTGAGCTGGGTGGTACCATCTACCAAAGTTTGGAAACCCTTAGTGGTGTCCTGCATGGGGAATTTCTCATTGGTTGGGTTGGTTCAGGGAAACTCAAATTCCCTTTTTGAGCTGTAGGATTTTTCATCCTCTGGCGGCCCGCATTCTAAGGGAAGATTCTTCATTTCCCTATCAGCGGTGGCCCCAGTTATATCAGGATTGTTGCTCAGGTCAGCACTCTCATTGATGGAGCTAACAGGATCCTTCTTCAGGCAGGGTATCAGCGTAGGTGGATCCAAGCTAGTAGGTCTCAGGATTTCCCCCAAAATTGAGTTTGTTTCTGGTTTGAGCCCAAAAAAACGCAGGCGGCCAGGTAGCTGGGCCTGTGGGCCGCCATCCCGCAGGGTTTTAGGGTTCAAATTCTGTGGTTGGGATTCCTCTATGTGCATTGTTAATAGGAGTTTATAACTTGTAAAATTTGGGACAGTGATTAATTTAGAACAATCTAGATTGCTGAAGGCCCTTAATTGACATACTGTCACTTCTGTCATAGCAACAGGCCATCAGAAAAAGATATTGCTGTTCAGGCTGAAGGGTCAAATTCCAAAGCTGTTGTCAATTATTGTTCAAAAGTTGGGGATGCTCGTGTTAGAGTAAAGTGGTAAGCTGTGTGATTCAAGAAAATAAAATGAGGATAACTTAAACCAATAGTGATTTGCTTGAGAAGAAGGAGGCCAAATTGGAAGAAAGTTTCAGCATCTTATAGCCAGTGGTATTATAGAAGATGGAGGTGAAACTTGTCAATGCACAAATGATTTTCAGGGGCAAATTGGAAAAAGAATTTGAAGGCATCAACATGTAAAGGGCAAGCCAGGGCTTGGCCAAAGAATTGACGGCAACCTTGACCATGACAAAAGCTAATCTCTCAAGGACAGGGGCAAACAGCCCCAGATGAGCTAACATTTTGGAAAAAATTTCTTTTATTTGAGGGTAAATAAGTTATCTAGAAACAAGTTTCTAGAGGAAAACATGGGAAGTTTTAAGGGAGTTTAGGGTGGGGGTGGGGGAGATTTTGCGGCTTCTGATTAATCAGGCCAAATATTTTCTGCAGTTGAGGGACAAGCATTTTAATTTGACTTAATGACATCATAATTTGCAAAATTTTGGTGGCCAGTGAGTCAAGTGCTACCATCTCCTGCCAGGGTATAACATGTGATTTTCTTGTCATAATTATTTGGGTAAAAATATGGCAAGTCCAGAATTTCCAGAATTATTTGCACAACCCCTGCCTTGATCCATTTTTTATCAATGACAGTGTTCAAGTTGTATATTTCTTCCAAGGGCTTAGCAGTGGTTCTTTGCTAGTTTATGGTTTTATGAGGGAACACTATTCCTTTCATTTGGTTTTCTATTGTAGCATCTTTTCTGTGTTTTTTACAGTCAACCAATGATAAGGAAGCCACTCCAGAGGATATCTGATTCCTCAAGTTAAAAACAACTCAGATGACGCCTACCAAGGGAACCCAAATTCTTGAATGACAAAAATAATATGAGAAATGATGGAGTCATTATTGGACAATTAGCAGCCTATCAGATTGAGGGCACCTTACTAGAAGAAATAGTGTTTCATGAGGTGCACCATGAATCTGGAATCTTTGGGCCAGATGAACTGCGCAAAACTCAGTTAATCATGTGAACAGGGTCAAGCCACACTTAACAAGCAGAATTTATTTAAATCAGTAAGGATGCCGTAAAAATGGTATTGTCATTCAGAAATAAATAAGATAATCGGACCTTGGTTCTACCATTTTATTCTGTATTTATTTTTGGTTGGTTTTACTTCACTGCTGTTTCAACAAAAAACTTGGCCCGCCAGCCCATCTATCTGAGGAATTTCCTGGAACCCAGCCTGCATTTTATCAACTACCAGGAGCTCCTTTGGCCCAGTAAATTTCTCTGAATATCCCCTCAAGCTGTAATACAAGGAGTTTATCTTGGATAAGTCCTCCACTTTGATTTTCTGGCCTGACCAAGAACCCCAATAACAGTTTAGCACAGAGGAGCCTGGTACAAGCACCCTGCTGTACTATCCTGTGAGAAGTACAACTATATTCCTATATATCAAACCAATATGGAAGCCCCACCCATGCCCAAACCTGACTGTCTTCCCCCAGCCCCATACCAACACCTCCCTCTACCAGTCAGTATGCAGGCATAGTCTATATTTCTCTGGCTAGATCAGTTGACACTGTGGTCCTCTCCACTGGGCCATGGCCCTTGGTAGGCTTTTCATCACCTACCTAATCAAGTTAGCAACCCTCCTATGATGGGCCCTACCCTCCTCCCAACAACCTAAGTTGTTAGCTGAGACCAACAGGTCCTCTACCTGGATGTGGTATCCTGACACTTATTCTGACATGGCATATAGATAGATACTATGAAGGGCAGTAAGATTGTTATATAGTTGTGGGGTTTCTGTTCACCAGTCCCCATAGTGTGTCCTGGGTCATAGCCAGGGACTGGATGGAAGGAGTTGTGATTCTCTAGTAGGTACAATGTATCTCAGAAATATGTTTAGGGGTTGAAATGGGCTTTTATTTACTCTCAGAAGGAAATCCCCTTAGAAACCTTCTGATATATGATCCAGGGGTCAGGGAAACTGTTGTGATTTGGGTATGGTGTATGAGTAACTGTAATTGCTTAACTCAAATATGACCTTAATTATTACTAAAGATTAGGTCAAGATATATATCTATCCTAATGTGTATAATAAAGTATAAGTTATGTAAATTTGATTCTTTATTTATAAATTAAAAAGAGAGTTATATAGTATTTGAGGGATTAATAGGAGCCACAGAGTGCCAGGATCCTCTGTTCTGCAGCCAGGTTTATCTATCACTTAGCCCATTATTAACCTAATGATTGGATGATCATTAGTTAATATAACTTTGGAGTGCAACTTAGTTGATCAATTGGACTAGTTATCATCCAGTAAGAGAGTAACATCGTTCTATTGTCCACTGAGCTTAATGAATCAGTTAGTTGTTACAGTGAAGGCTAGTTTACATCCAATCACTTCATAACAGAAACAATAAATATGTGCCAATACTTGGAGTCCTCCAAAAATATTTTGGACTCCTTGTACTTGGTCTTAGGCTCCTGCACCTTAGTCTTGGACTACTGCTCCTTGCTTGGCTTCCTGCTTCTTATCTCAGGCTCCAGCTCCTTTATCTTGGTCTCCAGCTTGTTATAGTAGAAAACCAAATAAAAGGAATAGTGCGCCCCTGTAAGACCAGAAACCAGCAAAGAACTGCCACCAAACCCTTGAGAGAAATAGAAACTTTAAATTATGTCATTGAAAAAAAATGAGTCAAAGCTGGGGTTGCTCCAACAGCCCTGGAAATTCTGGACTTGCCATATTTTTACCCAAATAATTATGACAAGAAAATCACATGTTATACCCTGGCAGGAGATGGTAGCACTTGACTCACTGGCCACCAAAATTTTGCAAATTATGATGCCATTGAGTCAAATTAAAATGCTTGTCCCTCAACTGCAGAAAATATTTGGCCTGATTAATCAGAAGCTGCAAAATCTCCCCCACCCCCATCCTAAACTCCCTTAAAACTTCCCATGTTTCCCTCTAGAAACTTGTTTCTAGATAACTTATTTACCCTCAAATAAAAGAAAGTTTTTCCAAAATGTTAGCTCATCTGGGGCTGTTTGCCCCTGTCCTTGAGAGATTAGCTTTTGTCATGGTCAAGGTTGTCATCAATTCCTTGGCCACTCCCTGGCCCACCCTTTACATGTTGACACCTTCAAATTCTTTTTCTAATTTGCCCCTGCAAATCATTTGTGCATTGACAAGCTTCACCTCCATCTTCTATAATACCACTGGCTATAAGATGCTGAAACTTTCTTCCAATTTGGCCTCCTTCTTCTCAAGCAAATCACTATTGGTTTATTATATCCTCATTTTATTTTCTTGAATCACACAGCTTACCACTTTACTCTAACACAGCTCTCTGTATAGCTCTAGTGGCCTTGTTATCCCACTTGATTTAGTCCCTGAAAAGTCTCAGATTAAACCCTCATTTATAGTTCCTTGTTTTTGTCCTTGTTTCTCTCCTTGTTTCTCTCAGATCTCTGGTTTTTCCAGGCTTAAACTATCCATTTTCTTTTGCTCTACAATATGTTGAACCTTTTAACTTACTTCAGCCAATTAAAAACCAGCTTTTTTTTCTTCATTCCCTCATTTTTTAGGCTTAAACCCTTCAGTTAAAGCCCTTAAAACAGTGATCAAACCAGCTTTGACCTGCAGCCAATCAGACACCCAGATTGAAATTTTTTGCAAAAACGCTTGCCTGAATGGCTTACTCTTGACCCTGGTTCAAACCTGTTGCTGTCTCACTCTGGATAAACACCTGCTCCGTGTTTTGATCAATTTTGATGTAATTCCTGTCACGTTTCTCTGGGCAAACTTGAGCGCTTTTGCCTATGTTTTACTTAGGGGATTTTTGAGCCCCAATTTCTTCAATGTTTCTACAAGTTTCTCTGTGTTTCTTCACCATTTCACCACTTTGAACTCACCTGTTGCTTGCCTCTCTTAACCATTTTAGCAAAATTCCAGCCTTTGTCCTAACTGTTTCTCTGTCCTGTTTCTGGTATCTTTGGCTTCCAACTACTTAATCAATTCTTGATAAATTCACAGTCCAACTTTTGTAAATAATTTTCTCTTTTTCTTCTATTTCCATCTATGATATTTATCCAAATCTTTTATCATATCTTTTTGGCAGTTTAATTCATTCTTTTAAACTGCTTCTTTCTTATCCTTGGTCCTAATTTCAGCAGTCTAAGTCCAGCATTCCTGCTCCTTCATTTACTTCTGCTGGTCCATCTCAACCAAATTCCAGTTCTCCAGCTAGTCCTGTTCCATGATCTTCTAGTCCCTCAGCTAGTCTTTCCCCATGACCTTTCTAGTTCTTAGCTAGCCCTCACTATGAACTACTTAGGTTTTATTAATCACTATGATCCTCCGGCTCTTCAACTAGTCTTCACTGTGATCTTCTCCTATCAACCACTTTGGTTCCATTTCAGTCCCTGTTACTAATACCTCAGACTCAGGCAATTAGTCTACAAGACTACTGGCATTTGACTGGGCCCCTGCAAGTGACCTCCACTTGGGCCATTCAACCACAGACAATTATTATGTCTGTCTGTTGTCTTTACTCAGTCAAGTGGTTAAGTCTGAGCTTTCAGGCGCAAAGTAACCAACTTTACTTCCCAGAGGCCTGATCATCATCAAGTTCTGCAGCTGCTTTCCTGAGCAGCTACCCTGATAACCCCTCTTAGCATATCCATGCCCCCAATGGTAGCTTCAGGACCTCCCCAAAGCCTCCAAGGAAACATAGACGAGGACATCTTACCAGTCTGTTAGGTAAATGTTTACTCACAGACCTCCTGTGAGTGCACAAGGGCACGTAGAGCTATCTTGGCTCCTCCCTTCCCTAGTAGCTAATGTTACCTGCTAGGTCACATCACCCATTCTTCCCAGAAGCCAATGTTACATGCTGGGGAGAAGAGCCACTCCCCACCCCTAGTAGCCAATGTTACCTACTAGGTTCAGACACCAAACCCACACACTAGCAGTTGATGTTACCTGCTAAGCTGCATTGCCCATTCTTCCCAACAGCCAATGTTCTGCTATGCTGCTCCATTCCCCACCCCTAGCAGCCAATGTTACCTGCTGGGCTGGTTCATCCTCTGCCTTGAGTGGCCAATATTACCTACTAAGCCTCTACCTGTCCCAAAACTACTATCCATGACCAACTTTTAGCATAGAGTCTTCATTCAGGCCAGATCAGCCCTCGCCTGCACAACAGCTTCCATGTGGTCCATCACAATAGTCTTGGATGAGTAATTTATATCATGTATATAGTGACTGCCGATCCAGACTTGGCGGCTATAGTGTTTTATTTTAGTGTATATCTTGGTAATATTGCTATTGGTGAAATGCAACTAATTGGGAAAGAAGAAGATGTCCGCCATGCGCATAATGTTGTAGCTGTGCTGTATTAGCAGAGTTACAAGGGGAAAATAGTTAGAAACTAGATAATATCTTTAGTGGGATGTGTGAGATTATCTAGTATTTGCGGATCAAAAAAGGATCAGATTGAGACGGTCACTCAACTGGATTGAGCAGGGTGTGGCTTGATCCTGGTAATGAGTCAAGCGCTAAATTGATTTGTCCACCAGATTGGAATTGTCAATGGATCTTGTTGTCTTGTTTGGGAATTTGAGTTGACTTCCACATTTGGCTTCAAGTGGTGGGGAAGTCAGCTTGAGTGGCAGAGTCTCTTGCATGGAACTTTGCTGGGGTCTGCCACAGCTGTTTCGACAACAATATGCTAAAGAACCTTTGGAAATATCCTAGCAAGGATTTACAGTGTCATTGAGGTGATTCTGACGGAAGTAAATATAAATGAGAAGGGGTACATCCCATTGAGCAGTGACATGGTATATGGAGCATATGGGGAATTTATAGGACTGTTCCTGCGATCCTGGTGCAAGAAAGGAGAGGTGTTAGGAAGGCTGCCTGTTGGGGCAGAAGTGGCACATATATTTTACTTTGATGGGACTATTGCTCTGGTGAATGACTAGTTTAATAATGCAATGATTACTTTAAAATGGATCCTCAAGTCCCAAAGATGCTTTGGAATAAATAGAAAAAATGAGACATGCTTTGGTATAGAAATAAGCATATTTCAATCAGGACAAGTTTATCCTTGAAACAGCTCATTGAAAGCAGCATCACCTTGAGAACCATACAATGACTTGAATAAAAGACCAAGCTCATCAAGTTCAGAGATGATATCGTCGAGCACGACTATAAAAGCATAGTAAACAATGTGATGGTCATCATCCTCGTGCAAGAAACGATTTCGGACAACAGGAAGGTCGCGTAGGGCTGCAACTAGGCGGCGGCGGGCCAACGCCGCAGGAGGAAGATAAGGTGGAAGCGGTGACTTGAGATGCAAGGCGGAGGCGAGGACATAAAAGTATAGGATAATGTTGCCCACTAAGTCGGCACGAAAGCTATTGAGAGGCACAACAAAGTCTTTGCGCACGCGGTCTTGCCACTCGTCTTTGGTGATGACAATGCGCATTGCAACAAATTTGTCCAATAGAACCTGGCACGACTGTAGGATTTTACGATAAGTTAAAACCGGAAATGGGCCCTTGAGTCGCGGCTCATGGGTTGTGTGGGTGAGCAGCGTGCCTAGATCAAGGAGTTGAAGCTGTAGGCCGAGTTCGAGCTCAAGAAAACGATTAACCGACAGAGCATAACTGGGATCTTCCTTTCCAAAGCTGAATACAAAGTGGGAAGAGTCGGTAGTTGGAATTGAATACATCTCCACAAGCCGCTGATAAAGTCCGCTAATCTCAAGAAAAAACTTGCTAAGTCCCATTCGTAGCTCTCGCCGTGCTTCGAATGGCAAGACTAAAGACGAGAAAAGAAGTCCGATAAGAACACCCATAAGGACACTGACTGTGCGGATAAAGGCGTAGTAGGCAAAGCTAAAATCAACAACATCGCGATTGGCATACGTCGTCAACACAATGAGATTGTAAGAAAGCAAAAAGAATTGTCCAAAGCGTGGTATCGAGGTGCAGAGGAAAATGTACATGCAAGGAATGGCGATCAGAGTCGATACAATTGGGAGAGCCACCGCATCATGTGAAAGAATAAAGTACACCATGAAGGCGGCCACGCTTCCTGCTAGCGTCCCTAGCGACCGGTACATGCCGTAGAGATTTGAGGCACCGATGGTGGGTGACATGACAAGATTAATGGTGATTAGAGTCCATCCGACACGCCACCTGTAGAAATGCTCCTGATAGCCTGCCAAATAGCAAGGCGACGCCACTAGAACCGCTGCAAAGGAGCACTTGCCAGCAAATACCACACGATGATCCCGCAGGGACATGAGGAAATACCAAAACCGCGTACCAAGCCACTGGAAAACGGTGTTGGTAGAAGGATTGTGTAAGGGCTCGACAACGTTATGGGTCTTGGGGTTGGCTTTACTACATGCCATCAGCTCTATGGCCCTGGTTGTCAGAGAGCAAGCTACCATCCATAGGGCAGTGAAAGGAGTGCGAAAGTCATTCCACCATTTGGACCCTGTGGGAACAGGTGCTTGAGCCATTTCCTCAAAGGCCGAGATGAACAAAATCAGCTCTGCGGCAAATTCTTCCAAGGAGAAGACAAAAAAGTATACCAGGAATATCTCTTCGTCGGGGCGTCCGTCGTATCGCGTGCGACGATACAGCGTGCTCATAGCTTTGGATTGCGCCTTGGAAAATAACTCCAACGCACTACTAATATTTTCGCGCAATTGTGCTGGATTGAAGCTCTTCCTTGGTACCTCTAATGGATCTTGTCTACCGGCAGCTTTATTGAGGCCTTCGACTGCCAGCATAAGTTGAAAGATCGCTTGTTTGCATGTATAGGTTAATGCCTTGGTTGGAGGGCTGACCAGTCTAAGGAAGTGGAACAGCACTTCAACATCAGGCTCCGGCTCAAGAGTAAAATCAACTGCCATGTTCGCTTTGGGCTTATCTGAACCCGCGATATCTGCTTCAAGGACCGCAGCTAAATGATTGACCTTGAAATTTGGGAACTTAGATTGGCGCCGATTAGAATTGAAATCCATTCCCATATCTTCCAGAAGGTCCTTCTGAGCATCAATGCCAGAACTGAGACCACCCAGTTTTTGGCTAAGCCGGTTAAAGCTATCGATGACCTTACCCAGTATTTTATACCGGTCAAGTTCGAAATAGAATTCCCATTGTGCTGCTTCATATCTTTGCTTGAGTGTTTGAAGGCCTTTACGGTGCGCTGCCATGATTTTGTCAATGTCTCGTTCATCAGGGTTCTCAGACTCTTCTAACAAGAAGGTCTTTACAATAGAAGCAAGACTGATTCGAAAGGAATCAAGTGTAGCTCCCATGTCATCTCTATCATATTATTAGCATGAAACGATTTAAAAGTCTTATTTGACACAAGACTAATTCAAGAGAAATATATACCTTAGCTTATCTGCCTCCCATCGAGGCCAAAATTGAGTGCATATGATAAAGTTTATCAGGATACCACAGAAAAGAGCCTTGGCAAGATGGTATATTTTAAAGGGGTCAAAGGTATTTTCCACAAAAGGGGTATAGTTGATTAGAACAATGTAAATAAAAATAAACGCATTAGGGATGCCTATGCTAGGTTAGAAAATAGAATGTAAATTGAAAATTACATTTGACAACAGTGGGCTTTGGGTATTGAGCTTTGATGAAGGCCAAGATAAAAGAAGGAACCCCAATAAATAAAAATAGGGTGGAGCTTCGAGCAACCAAGGAATAGCCCAAAGAATTCCAAAAGGCCATATTTGCCAAGGACAGGTACCCCACAGCAAGACCATACACCACAAATAGAATGCCAAACACCATGCTCTCAACAAATTTACCAATAGATTGTCCTGGGTTCAAGAAAAACCCCGATATAGCTGCCATGTGACTGGAAGTTCCAATAAGAAGCCTCATGGCTGGTATGAAAGTGAGTAAGGACCCACAGAAATACGATAATGAGCTCTTTATGACGGCCTTGGTAGATAAAGAGAACACTGGGAAATTATTTATCAACCGACTCCAGGGACTATCAGGGGTTTCCAAAGGCGGTTGGCAATCTGAAGGTTGGGAGGCATCTTTTTGTGAAAGTAAAGGACTCCTTTCATCAGATATCAAAGAGCCGACCTTTTTCTTACTTAGTAGAAACTAGGTTAAATAACGAAATGAATACTCAACTTACGACTGAAAAATCAGATTTGGTACTAAGCGTTATTTTTCTTTTGGCCTTGGTTCCGTCATTCAAAATGACCTCACATTCACTTAAATTGGTATACGAGGTCCCATAGGAGGCAGCGAATAATGACTTATCTCCTTTGGGGTCGGGAGCTGGCACAGTAATATTCTTTCTAGGAAAGCTCACTGGGTTCAGATCATCTTTATTCTCAACCTTGAAATTTGGAGGAAACCCACCCCTGCTGATGCTTAAAGGAGAACGAGTATCTCCTGAAATAGTCAACGAATTATCGTACTCCAAAGATCTTATAGATGCAAACATGGTCGAGAGAGAAACACTTCCTGCTTGATTCGGTAGCGAATTAGATAGTGCTTCTTCAGGGGAAGTACATAAATTGATTTCGGTTTGAGAATCCTCTGGGTAAGGCTTCATATCTTCAGAAGAGTCGAAAACACCACTTAACGATAGGGCCGACTTCCCACGTTGATTCCCCAAAGCGAGAGAATATACAGTGTCTTTGCTGCCCATTAATAACTTCGTCAAGTTGGCCAGACGTACACAGCCAATATCACAAACGCTCTGTAGTCAAAGGTAAAATAAGTTGTTTTTATTCTCCTTTAGTAACCCTCTCACCGATTAGAAGTACATCCAAACACCAAGCTTCCTTTGTGGGGTGATTCCAAGTGCTCACAACTTGCAGAATAAATCATAGGCTATTTAGCGACAAGCACTTTCACCCACATCTGCACTTGATCCTCAAATCGCATCTATGCGCATCGCCATTGTTTTTATCTCCTGACGTAGTCCAATTGTGGACTTGCCCTTGCATCATATCTTACGGGTTTGTTAATCTGACATGTGATCTAAATTAAATCCTGGGGTTACAACCTTGGAAAATAAATAAGCGATTGCACAACTAAATTTTGGACTTTTCGAATATAAATGCTAGACTAAATCTCGTTTTTTCGGATCAATAAGATAGATCCTTGAAGCCCTGCACAACACAGCCGCCTCAATAGAACGGCTCTGCAATCCCATCCGGCTAAATTGAAAATCATATTGCTTATTTGAATTTGTATTGCTTATGATGCCAATCAAGAGCCCTGTCAATTTAAGCTATCATTCAGGTTCGATCCCCTTAAACAAGTGAGCAGGTGCCGACTTCAATGCTAGCTGCTCCACTTTGCAATTTAAACAGCTACAGATTAAAATATGGAGGCAATCCATTACAGCTCCTGAAAACCACCTCCCAATAAATCTTGAAAGGCCCTTGCTTGATTCGACAGGGGATTTTTTTTGGAGTGCCTTCTATTCATGGAATAATTGAAAGCCATCCTGAGCTTTCGACCAGCCTTGCACAACTTACCATGTCATAATCTGTATCCGCAATATCTTTAAAGAAGAAATTTATTCAACTGCTATATCAACGCAAGTATTGAATAGCCCCTTAAACGCCAACCTAAGACTTGGAAATATATTGCCTCTAATGCAAATGTATCACATCTATTTACCCCAAAAACCATTCCAGGCCCGCTCTGGAAAGTTTGAGGGTAAGCTGCTTCAAGGTGATCCAAAGCTACTGGCTAGGGGTTGAGAAGGTTAAGCCTTCCAAATCAAAATGTTTCGAACGAAGCTCTGTGTAGAAAAGTTGACAGCATCTCACCCTACTTACACCTTCTGCCAAGCCATTTGGGTACTGTAGCGGTGAATATAAAATAGGGCTGGAGCAGATTAAAAATGAGCTGATTAGGGTATTTATTGTAATCGGCGTGTCTCATCTGTCGTGTTTTTGGATTTCGGATTCCCCTTACCTAAGAGAATCCAAAAATTTAAAAATTAAATCGGTCAAAGGTGATATCTCTGTTCTGGACAAGCCAGATTTGATATATTTTTTAATAAATTTTTTATTGCGTATAAAACAAATTCAAGTAATTATTTTTTACTTTGAAATTTAAAGTAAACAATATAACTTTATTTTAAAGAAATCCAGAAAAAACATCTGTCTATAGATGTGTACAGCTACAATTCCGGGAACCCCATAGCCATGACAACTTTCTGGGATTGTTTCCAGATATGAAGCAATGGCTGCTTTTTTATAAAGCAGCCATTTGTCTCAGATATGCTGCAGCCCTATGATAAGGAGCAACTTTTTGGGGAAGCTTCAGATATTAAATTAAGAACGAAGAGAAGTATCTTTTATTGGATAATATTTTAGACTTATATAGACTTGGCTGTGGTGGAGATTTAGTTGGATCGAACCTAGGAGTTGGTCATGTGCAGGATGGGTTTGAGCCACTGGATACTTGGACAGGCATGTGATATTGCTTGGTTGCCATTCCCAGTATGTCAAACTGTATATTGGAAGGGCACCAAATCAGGCAATGGCTGGATGTTGAGTAGGTTGGCGGTAGCCAGAATACTTGTACATCCAGATCCTTGACACACACACCCTTAAGAGGTTACTCTGGTACATCAGGAGGGGGCTTCATCTTAACGGCTGCCACCTGATGTTCCTAGAGTTGTTGGCTAGTTGGCACCAGTCTAGACAAGTGTTCTCCTTTGCTAAGGCGGAGACAGGATCTGTGGTATTTTTTGACAATGGGGGTTTTGGCACCTTGGAATTTCACTAGATAGGTGTTCTGTTCTGGTCTGTACTTGATGATTCTTCCTGGTCCTCTGTGTACTGAGTCTAGCTTATTTCTGTTTCCAGCTAGGACCCAAATGGGGGAGTCAAATGGGAAGTGGTTCCTCTGTGGAGGTTACCTTTTGTGTTTTGAGCCTTTTTATTTCTGTATTTTGGCTTTGAGGTGTATGTGTCGTAGAGTTGGTACTTGTTCTACTGTGGGGGGTTTCCCTGGGAGATCTTTACGTATGGTTGCTTGTTGTGGGTAACTATTTCTGGTTTGTATCTGTATGTTAGTTCAAATAGTGATAACTTGTCCCTTGATTGGTGCGGACCCAGAATATTAGTAATGTATGTTTCACATATAGCGGCCATGTGTCTTTGGCTTTGCCATCCATTATTTTCTCTAGGGTTCTGATAAGGCTGCCATTTAGGTGTTTGACTCTGCCGTTGGCCTGTGGCCTGTAGGACAAGGTTGTGGAATGTTTAATGTTTTTTGACTTTAAGTTGTTGTTTACTACGTGACCTGATAGCTCGGTTACTCCATCAGTTATGATGTAGTCTGGAGTGCCGTAGTTGGCTATGATTGTATAAGGGATTCCATCCTAACACAAATTGGAAGCCAGATCTTAATTGTTTTAAAATGATTAAGAAACCAGAAGTTGCATTTTTAAATGCTAAATTAGAAACCAAGGACAAAACCAAATCTTTTAATGAAATCAATTCAAAAACACATTTGAAATTGATAAATGAATGTAGTAAAATCAATTTCGAAAGCGAAATCAAAAGCAAACGTGAAAACCAAGGCCAAAACATAAATTCTAATTCAAAATCAAAAACTAAGGCTCTGAACAACAAAAACAACCATGATATTGATTCAGCATTAAATTTTGGCTCCGATAAATATACAACAGCCAATCAAATTAAAATTAAATGCTGAAATCATCCAAAACAGATATTGAGGGGCCCAAGAGACCAATCAAACCCAGTGAACCACCCAAGCCAAAGAAATACTGCTCATCCAGCCCCAGATTCCATCCCCAACCATAGTAAGGTACAATACTGCAATGCAATATCCCAACCTGCCTCTTCTTGCATTGCAGGCTGCAGCCTGCTGCAGTCTTGCAAGGCAATACTTCTCAAATCACTCTTGCAGATCCACCTGGTAACCACTATGCTCCCTCCTCTGATTACTTCAGTATTTAAACTGAATATTTTTCCTTGAGCAAATTGCTCCAACAATTTCTTTTATTCCTATCAACCAAATAAATCTATATTTTCAATTCTAAACACTTGATTAGTAGATTCTAAAGGTTCTTCCCCAACAACATGAAGCTCATCTTCCTAGTATGGACTTTTTGTGTGTTAATCAGTTATGGGCAAGCAAATGTTAACTTTGAAAACCACAAACAACTCCTACTGACAAATCTGAAGACTCAATTTGGTATTGTTTTGGTCCGCGTCAAAGACATGCCCCTTATTTTGAAACAGCTCAATTCCCACCTACCATTCACCCTAAGCTCCCCTGGTTGGTCTTGGGGTACACCAGTGTCTATTATCTCCTCAATCACTTCACTCCCTTCTTGGGAAGATTCCGCCTATTTGGTCACCTTCTACATATGTTAATGATAGGGATTCCAGTAGGTTCCACTCTGATCAAATTCAACTTGGGAGCTCTTCTTCATTTAATTGGAGAAAGGCTTCCCAATGAGTGAATCCCTGACAGATTGCTTTATTTATGAATCAGTTTATGGTTTCTGCTTTGTGGTCCTTTGTTGCCCAGCAGATGTGTCAGGATTCACCTTTTTTAGCTGCTATTCTGTTTTTATATTTATTTGTCTCATTGGCTTATAAGTAATATCAGGATTGTTCTCTTTCACTTATTCATAATCCCCTACTCTTCCTCTTCATTTTCCATATTTGGGTTTCAAATTTGGCTCTGTATAAGCCTAATTATGATCTAAAGGTTGGTTAATACTATTTTTGAATATTCCTTACCTCCTGCCACCCAGTTTTGAACCCTGACCTACACAAGAAAGATTAGAAAGTTGGCTCTGAAAGGCTTACTTTTACTATACGCTTTCCTTAAGCTTTTGGACTGGTTTTTCCTTACTTTTTGCTCGCTTTTACCTTCAGAGCTTTGCCGTAACTGTCTTCTTCTCCTTCTGGTCTCCTTTACTTGAATTTAACTATTCTAAGTTAAATTTTAAATATTTGATGCCTTCAACCTCTTTTTTTTCAAGAGTTTATCTAACCAAAAATGGTTGAACTCTCCACCCCAATTTCTGCATTTTACAAACAAAGCAAAATAAAAGGCTTGGTTTTTTCCAGTCTCAACACTAAGTTGAGATTGTTTGACTTGCACCCCAAAAAGGTACTTGTTAGGTTTTGTGGCTTTTGTTTCTTTTCAATTTTAGTTTTAGTTTTAATCTTTGTTCCCATGATTCCTTTTGACTTTCTTCTTCACCAGTTAGGTAGTTTTTATAGTAGTACACACAATTTAATTGTTGATAGCTTTAATCCTCCCACTAGTACAGAACAATTCCAAGACTTAGAGATTGCCTTTTTGATCAAAGCATCCGTCATTAAGACTGGACTCTATTTTATCTTCTTAGGGTTAATAAACCGTCTTAGTCCTTATTTCACCTCGTATAAGCTTTTAGGAGCCTTAGTACAGTTACTACTGCAGACCTTATCCACCTTTTTGTATTTGACTAATATAAATATCACTGGGTTAAAAGCTTTAGTTTATAATCATCTTCCCCAGACCATGAGACCTTACAAGATGGGCCAGCGTGTAGCAAATTCAATGGCTACAATCAGGAAGCATTGGTTTGTCTTTGTTTCTGGGAAGGGGCCCACTACGTCCAGTCCCCAAACCTTGAATGGTTCAGGGTCAGGTACTGGGTTGATTGTTGGCAGGGGGCCTTTGTGCTGATGTATTTCTTGCACACTGTGCACTTTTTCAGAACATTAATTATATCTTGTTTGAGATTGGGTCACCATGCTATCTCTTTTAACGTGAGGTATAGGTTGTTAGCCTTTGTATGTCCTAGTAGGCAGTGGTGTCTTAATATGGTGTCAACTCTTTGGGCAAGTGTGATGTAGAGAAATTTTTTGTTGTTAATGATTCAGTATAAAGTGCCATTTAATACATGGAAATATTTTTTGTTTTTTACTAATGTATTGTGGGTTAGTTGGTGTGTTGAGGGGTCTTTTCCTTTGGTTTTATACTCAGTATTGTATAGGTTTGGCCAGTCAGGGTCCAGGTGGCTAGGATAATCCTCTCTTGGCTGACATAGCCTAGAGGAGCATCAGCTGTGACCAGCTCTGCCCCTTTTTTGTATTGGATGTCCAAATTGAGCTGCTCCAGTAGGGACATCCATTTGGCTTATTGCCATGTGAGTGCGTTCTGAGTTTTAAAGTAGATTAAGGATTTATGGTCAGTTAGTACTCAGACGTTTAAATGTCCTTCTAGGTAACATCTCCATTTCTTGCATGTGTGATATATTGCTAGTAGTTCCTTGTCGTGTATTGGGTACCTCTGCTCAGTGTTGGTTAGTTTTCTACTTTTTTAACATACTGGCAGGAAGTCTTGCTGCCCTGGCTGGCAGATGCGTAGGACTGCACTAATGGCGGTGTCACTGGCATCCAACTCAAGCTTGTAGCACCTGTTGTTATCAGGGTATTGCAAGATTGATGCTTCAATCAAAGCTTGTTTTAATAGTTGAAAATTCTTGTCACATTCTGGTGTCCAGATGCATTTCTTTTTGGCATTACCCTTGGTTAGGTCATTGATTGGTGCGGTGAGCTTTCCACAGTCTTTGATGTATTTCCTTAGGTAAGCTACAATTCCAAGAAAGCATCTAACTTGTTTAACAGAGGTGGGGTGTTGCATGTTATTTATGGCTTTTATTTTGTCTGGATCTGCTTTGATGCCACTATCAGAGACAATGTGGCCCAAGAACAGTAGTTCCTTTTCCATAAATTGGCACTTGCTAGGCTAGGCTTGGCGTAGAGTTTGTGCTTTGCAAGTCAATTGAGTGTCTTGCAGACATGCATGAGGTGTTCCTCTTTTGTTTTTGAGAATATAATGATATTGTCAAGGTAGCATAATATATTTGAGAGGCCATTCAGCGCTTGGTTTATCATGGTGACAAACATTGGGGGGCGTTGGTCATCCCAAAGTTCCGTTATTCAAGTTGCCCAGACATCTATGACTGGTACAACGGGCCCATAGGGCCATGAAGGAATGATCAAAAGTCTTGTATACAATAAAAAAAGGAAAATGAGGAGGGGGCAAGGAAACCTGCAGGGCAGGGGGAAAACCTTGGATGAGAGGAGGAAGGTGTCAAGGGGAAGAGTGCTTTGAGCTATATATCCCACGCTGGGGGTAATATAACTTTTGTGAATATTGGATAGCGGATGCCATCAGTCCAGATTGAATTGTATTGATACCGGAAAAACTGGACCAGAAATTTTTTTTGGGCCTTTGGCCCGCGTTTTTTTGTTGCTTGATTCCATCTGTATGTGTGGCCAGTGGTGTGTGTGGTTTGGGAGGTACCTGAGTTTTTTGATAGAGTCCCTCTTGGGCCCTAATGATAGAAATAGTGAGTCAAATCTGGGCAGAAGGTCCAATTGAAATGTGCTGATCCGGAATAATCCAGGCTAAAATTCCCTTGGGCCAGCCACCCGCATTTTTTTGTTGAGCAGCCTGATACAAATTTTGTGTGGCCAAATCTGTGTGCGGCTATGATTTCAGGGCTGATGCCTAGGGTTAGTGCCCCCAAAATGGTGGGATGTAATCCCTAGGGTCTGGTTGTTGTGGAGTAGTAGATTGAAGGGCCAATAACCAATCCAAGTTGATCCAGGCCTTAGCCCTTGGGCCTTCCACCCAGATTTTTTGGAGGGTCTGTGCCTGTTACGGGATGATCTAATATGTCTGTGGCTGAGTTATGGCGTAATTTTTGGGCTGTACCCTCCGTGCAACTGGTAGATTGCTTGTGAGTACCAATCTTCTGGAAATGTGGCTTTCACATATTGTGTTAACCGCTGGGCCACGTTTTTCTTAAATTGCTGGCCCACCTTGGATTGTGTGGCGCTTTGTGAGAAAATTTATAAAGGGTCTGAAGGCAGAATGTATTGTTCAATGGGCGCAAATAAGGTGTAATTTTGCAGGCTGCATTAAACCAAAAAATGTGGTCCTTTGGCCCGGGTTTTTTGTTACTGATTTACTTCCATGCTTGACTGCTGCTATGGTGAACTCCTTTAATCCAGATGCAGCTTCTTATGGTCCAATTATATCTGGGAGAGTCAAAGTCATAAATTGGCCTTGCTCAAAGCAGTTATTAGCACATCTGGACCAATTGGTACTGCTTTGAGGTTGCAGGAAAATCCTATTCATGACTGGGACTAGGGCCAGAAATCCTGCAGAAGAGTTTGTCCCATTGGTGAGGTCCATTAGCCACTATACATTAGTGACCCCACCAGAGGTAGGTCCACCACTGTCATTGGCTGCTGCATCTTTGACTTTTTTGGATGCCCTGGACTTTTTGGGATCCCCTGCAGCGTAAGGGGATGGCTTAGTTACTGCTGCAAGTTTGGTTTGGACCTTGCGTCTTGGTCTTCCATTATCCTGTGCAGAAGGTGCCTGCTCCTGATTGGGTGTATCCTGGGTTTGGGCCTGCAGCAAATTCTCTTGGGCCACCGCATTGTGGTGACTATCCAAATAAACTTGGCCCGGATTAATCATTAATTCCTGGGTTTGTGCCTGATGCAAATTCTCTTGGGCCACTGCATTGTGGTGACTATCCAATAAAACTTGGGCCGGGTTAGCCACTAATTTCTGCACTACCAGCTCTGTAATTTCCATTGGTTCATCAAAAACATTGTATGAACTGACTGGGTCTCATGTGCAGGCGTTTGCATGGGTTGAGGTGCCTCTTCTTGGGCACATTATGTCTCCTTGATTGGTTGAGGCTGAGACAAATTTTGAGCCTTTATATGAGCCTTTTTCTGGCAGGATGTGATTGGTTTTACAACTGCATACTCATCCATAGTGCACCAGGACAAGGCTACAAGAGCATTGGATTGGGATCCAGTTGGTTCACTATTCTGGTGCTCCTTGGGGGTGTCTTGTTCCGCGGCCCGGACTCATGCTATGATTGTAGGGTAAAGGGCTTCTCTGTGGCCAAGGGCTGAGCACAGTGCACAGATGGGCGGGGTTTGCTAAGGGAATATCTTGAACTTGCTACTAAAGGTACCATCCTTCTTGAGAATTGTTGAGCAATGGGGAATGGATGACAAGCTGTCATCTCCAAAGGGTTTAATCATAGCCATGGCTTTTGGTGTGGTCAGGTGGCCCATGTAAGGATTCTTGAGCAGTTCAAACTGCACTATTTCTCCATACTTGGCCAACCCTTCCTTGATCTGGGATTCAAACTCCCCTCTGGGCATGTCTAATGGCAAGGCCTCAAAGGACATAAAGAGGGTGGTATCTTGATTGAACCGTGTGCAGGTGGTTGGTAGGACTTTCCGGGGTTTCTTACCCTTGAGGTCAGTGATCTCAAGAGTGAATATTTCCTCAGCTGACTGATCAGCATCTTCTTTACAAAGAAAGCCAAGATCAAAGAAGTCCTTCATTGGGCTTTGGTGAAGTGACACAGCTTTGGGATATACTGTGGCAACTGCTTTTTCTGCCTCCTGGAACTGAGTAGGGTCACCTCCAAAGTTGACTCTAATACCATTGGGCACAGGGGACTTGGGGAGGGCTCTGGTAATATCTTGGAACCAGCGTTCAGAGGTCACAAGCTTCATCCATCCTTCTGATGGAGCAAACAGTCCCTTCTTGGTGGTTCTTGTGGGGCTTACCAGCTGGCCCTTGACAGGGCGTTTCTGGCCCTGGACCACCTTGGCCCAGGATCTGGAGTTGTTGGCTGCCATACCTTTCTTACCTATAATAAAAGCCTATAGTAAACGTAGAATCTTATGCACTTTGATTACTTTATTAATGCTTAGATTCCAAAAAGTGGAGCTAAGCTGTGAAAGAAAGGTTGTCATCCCAAAGTTCATTACTCTACCTTCAAGGGATCAAAATTGTGTAAGAAACACAGTTTTTGGTATGTCTTTTTCTTTTACTTTAACTTGGTTATAACCTGAGGTGAGCTCAATTTTGGAGAAAAATTTGGCTCTGGAGAGTCTTGTAAACAGATCCTCTATGAGTGAAAGAGGGTATTTATTCTTTACTGTGCTTGCATTTAGTGCTTTTTAGTCAGTTACTAGACAAAGAGTGCCTTCCTTTTTCTTTACAAAGAACACTGCTGCCCCCCACAGGGATTTGGATGGGCAAATGAATCCTTTGGCTAGGTTGTCCTCAATATGGGTCTTGAGGGTTTGGGTCTCCATGAAGGAGATTCTGTAGAGGGGTGAAAGTTTAGGCATAGCTTTACATAGGTTGATGCAGTGTTTGACCTCTTGTTTGGGTGGTAACTCTGTGAGTTCTTCCTTGAATACATGGGTGTATTTGTTTAGGAGTGCCGCAAGTTCTGGGCATTGAATCTTGGTTGTTTGCATATTATCAAATTTGGTGTATCTCATTATGTGGAGGGTACTGTCTTTGGTTATAATTTCAGAGTTTTCTTGGTTTATGACCTGGACAAATACTGTGTCTCTTAGAATGAGGTCATTGGGTTCTTTTGAGGATATTAAAATTGACTCTGTTGCGCTTGATGGTCATGGTTTTTGTTTTCTAACATACACTGGGGTTCACTCGGGTGAACCAGTTCATACCTGCTACAATTTTGTAGTTTATGTTATTCATGACAAGTCCTTTGATGGATGTTTGTATGCCTTGGAGGTCAATTCTGAAGGGAGTTGTTTTTCCTTTGAGTAGGACTTTTGATTTGTAAGTGCATGGGTAGACAAGAAGTTGTGAGTGATCTTTATATTTTTAAGTTCATAAAAATGGAGGATTGTGGGACACATGGGATGCAAGCAGCAAATTTTGTGCCTTGGTACAGTTTCTTGTCAAGTTGGGGGGAGACAGGGGCACTTAAGCCTGTTCCCCCTCTTCTTTCCCTGTTCCTCTGTTTTGAGACCTTCAGGGTCAGAGAATGTGGGGTCAGATTCATAGCAGGTTGCTATTTCAGCATTGTTTACTTCAGTGGTGTCCTCTTTCTTGGGACAAGAGCAGTTTGCGCTTTGTCTGCAATTTCTATTGTTGCAATTGGAGTTGCTGTTGCTATGATTGGTGTTTTGGCGTTTTTTTCCACTGGAGTTTTATCTGACATTGCCGTATGAGGAGCAATTGCTGTTGCGTGCAGCATATTCTATGTTTGCGCTTTTTTCTGTGTGCTTGGCTTCTGCAATGAGCGCAGGCATGGAGGTATTAGCCTCTGGGAAGATGAGGGCAGCAACAGATGGTTTTATTCTGTTGATAAATGAGGCTCTGGTACGTATGTTATCAGCTTGCGCTGGGTTTTGGATTTTGCAGTGTATTTCCTCAAAATCATTGGCGTAGGCCGTGATAGTGGTTTTATGAGGAAGATTGCTGAGCTGTATTGCAATATCTTGGAGGGATTCAGTGATGCAGAATTTTTGTGTGATGTCTGCTTTGAACTCTTCCCAGTTGTCAAGCTGGTTGTCAGTTTGTGAGCCAACCCAGGTGGCAAACCAGTTAGTTGCGGCCTTATAAAGGCGTTTGCTGACTTCCTGGACCCATTTTTTGTGGGGGATGCAGCTGGCGCGGAGTTTAGCGGCTGAGTGGTTTAGCCAGTTGATGCCGTTTTCTTTTTTTTTTACCAAAGAATTTGTTGATATCAATGTATTTGGTGTTGGTAACTTCACCTGTGATAGGTGGTTGTGCATTTGTTTGAGGTTGAAGAGAGCAACTGTATTGAATTATCTTGGCACATGCTTTGGGCATGACCAGTCCTTTGAATACAGTTCATATACTAGATATATCTTTGTTGATGTTGTGGGCGCAGAAGTATGCTTTCCAGGTATCCTGGGATGTGGCCTGGTTGAGTACGTGAGCAAAGGTGGGCGGGTTTTGGTCAGTCATTTTCTCATTCATGGGTGTGGTCAAAAAACTGTAGCTGCTACCAGTAATAAGGAGCGCCTTTTTGGGGAAGCTTCAGATATGGAATTAAGAAAGAAGAGAAGTATCTTTTATTGGATAATACTTTAGACTTATATAGACTTGGCTATGGTAGAGATTTAGTTGGATCTAACCTAGGGGTTGGTCATGTGCGGGATGGGTTCAAGCCACTGGATACTTGGACAGTCATGTGATACTGGTTGGTTGCCATTCCCAGTATGTCAAACTGTATATTGGAAAGGCACCAAATCAGGCAATGACTGGATGTTGAGTAGGTTGGCAGTATCCAGAATACTTGTACATCCAGATCCTTGACACCTAATATAAAACCCCAAAAATAAAGTTGAGGATAAGGAACAGTTTATTTGAAGTGGAGTGGATTCACTTTTATAGCTAACTGGTAGTGTTTACCAATCTGTTCTGATCAATCATATTCAAGGCCAATGCTATCACACTCCCCCATTAAACTAAGCACAGTGGGGTTCAGGGCAGCTCCCAGTCACTGGGTATGGGAAGCACACATTCTCACTACCCTCAAGGTAGTAGTCAAAGTTGGTTCCTAAACAGTAAATCTGGTCAGGGCCTGAACATTTGGTCTTGAACTCAGCAGGATGTGATCTATTGAGCTAAGCCTTCACCTTCAGATATATTTGACCAGCCTCAGATATGGTGAGCCAATGTGTGACTTTCTCCTGAGCCTCCTTGATCTTGATTTTTTTTAGGAAAACTAGCACCTCTTTGACTTTTCAGGCTACAGCAGCTATGTTCAATTTGGCCTTGGCTTGGATATTGTCTAAATGATCTCGTGTGGTCAGATAGTTGGGCAGTGAGAGCTTTTTGACAGAGAGTGTCTTAGTATTATAGATGACTTCAAATGGGGTAAATTTGGCTAAATCATGCACTTTGTATAGTGTTTTAGTAGTGTAGAAGGCAGGGCATCTTCCCACAAGAATGGTGTAAGGTCTGAAGCTCTTTGGAAAATGGTTGTAAACAAATGCCTTGAGCCTTTAAAGTTACACATCCTATGAGAGAGGGGAGCTAAGCTTGCTAAGCTCAGCTTCCATCCTGGGGAAGAGATCCACCAGGATTCCACCTAGTGCAAGACTAGGATGTCTGCTTTAAAGGGCATCCAAAGGGACAAGGTAGGGGACAGTGAAGTTAAATATGCATTTAGACCCATAAGCAATATGCCAGTGAGAAACCAGGTGATGAATTTTGTAATGTGTGTTAGAAGTACAAGCAGGTCTTGAAGAGGAGGCAAATCTTTCACTCCCATGGGAGTTAGCATCAGAGCCTCTTCCACAAGATGGCTTACAAGAGTGGGAGCAGGTAAAGCAAACCTCATATTGTTGCAAGTGAGGCTCTTGAAAATCTTTTTTCCAGTCAAGTGTAGATCATTAGCCCTTCCAGGGAGATTGTCTAACAAATAAAGAAACCAGGTGGGGGTTTATCTCAACAGACTTGTAAATTCACTGCCCCATTTGGCCTTGGATAGGACAGCCCCCCCGCTGCACAAAGAAATCCCCTCAAAAACCAGCCAAACCACTCAATTCACTTGAAAATTTAGCCCACACTGTTGATGAGAGATTTGTAGTTGCATACCCTGTGGAGCCTCTATCCTCCACTGCACCCTTCATGGAAAAAACCCTGATTAATTTAGATTATTTATTAGCCTGGTGTCAACCATTGTTGAGAAGTATTAGGGTTGCCCAATCAAAGTGCTCCATATCAGTTTTACTAAAAGCAATTGATTAACAAGACTCTGAAGGCAATTCTAGCCAATCAGATGGTGGTTCAGAAAAAATTCAAAACTCTCCAACTCTCCTGACTCAGGTCAGCAAATATTCTCTTCTGGCAAATCAGATTTTGGGCAGATAGTCATGTGACAGACTACTTGGCAAACCCACCTTTTAAAATAGCCAGGGGACTTTTGGTCCCCTGTTTGTTGATTTTACAATTCTATTAAAGTTAGGTTCACTGTTGCCACATCTCTCTAAAATTTTATTTGGAAACTCTGTTTTGGGTTTCCTGTTTGTTTTAGAAAGTGTTATTAGTTGTCTTCTTTAACCTTACCTTTATTTGGCTTGGTTTGAGCCCTGTTGTCCTTCTGGAGTATCCAGAAGAAGTGTTAGTGTATAGCTGTTTTAATACTTACACTTGCTCTGGAAACTTAAATCAACTCAATCCTAGATTTTCAGTCAGTTCCCTATACAAATACCTACTCTTACCTGTATTTCCCTTGATTTTTGTTTGACTTTGAGTCCATCTTGGCCTCACTTTTGAAACATAAGCCTTCCAAGACGTAGTTGAAGGCATCTGGTTATCCTTTAAGGTCTGGTTTGATCTGCTTGCTAGTGATACCCTAAAATCAATATAAAATACTCACTTGGGGTCTTAAATTGACACTTTTGGAACCCAAATTTTTCAGAGAATTCTGTGATGATACTCCCAGTCCTCAAATTTGCGGTGTTTACCCTGGCCCCCTTTTTACTGCTCCTCTGATCTACTTCCCCTAATTTATGGAAGTGCCTATCTTCCTTGGTGCGCCTCATGAGTGATGATCTCTCTACCCTTCTGTTCCTCCCAGGTAACTTCCTCACTTCTGGAGAGGTCATAGTCAAGAGCCTGACTTGTGACAATATGGATTTGCATTATACCAAGCTCACCTTATCCGCTCCCAGCAGCAAGATCCCTCAATTGTCTTCTCCTTGGGTGCAGGATGACACAGACTCAGTCCCTCTGCAGGAAACAGAGATACTGCCTTTTGTTCCCTCTTGGGCCCCTTGGTTGGTTACCAGCTTTGTGTTGATGGGATTGAATTCCTACCTCCCTCAACTGTCCCTGGTATCATCCCTCTGGTTACCTCTCAGAGCGGCTGTCCCAGTGATTTACTGGGTGGCATCCTGGTGGTTTGTCCCACTAGGATGAGAGCCAAACTTAGTTAGTTTAGCCCCCCTCTCTCACAAGACTAGCAGATGAAGAAATACATACCCAGAGTTCTGGCAAAGTGGACCAGATGAGAAGTAGGGCAGGAGCCAGAGTGAAAAATGAAAACTTAATTGCAGGAATAGACATATTTAAAATCTCCAAGGGATTCTGCAAGCTCACAAACAGAAAAAGTGGGAAAAACTAGTACAATCCTGTGAGCAAGAGGTACCTTTGATTTGAACCTAGGCTTTTATAAAGTCACTTCCCCCTTTGGCCTTGGATCAACCCATTTTTCTAGACACACAAAGAAAACCAACCAAAACCCAGCCAAGATGGTAAATTCCATGGCAGATTTAGCACACACTGTTGACAAGTGTTTTGTGTTGACATACCCTTCCCAAGTTTTGCCATTTGCGCCTAGCCCCCCCTGCCCAACGGTGGAAGAATTGCTAACAAATTTGGACTTTTATTTGGCCTGGTGTTACCCATTTCTCAAAATCATTAAGTCCAGCCAATCAAGTGAGGACACATTGGTTGCTATAAATTCCAATGCTTCAGTACACCTGCAGGAATAATAGGAAGGCACTGCCTAATCAGATTCTTCTTTGAAAATTACTCCAAAACCTTCCAGCCCCCCTGGAAATGGGTTGCAAAAATTATCCACCAGCCAACCAGGGGGTTACACAACTCTTGGCATCTCCATCTCCCCAATTTGACTCCCTTAAATTGGCAAGCAGGCCCATTTGGGTCCCTGCTTTTCTATTGCTAAAATAGTAGTGTCTTTGTCAGGGATTCAACCTTGGGCGGCTGGCCCATTGTTTTCAGGGAACGCACGGGCCGCAGGTTTAGCGGGTATGGCCCACCACAAGATTGGGGCTAACTTTATGAGATAGGACATATACTTTACCATCCAGGACCACAGGCCAGCAGCCAGGATTATTGTGTCAATCACCCCAGTGAGAGTGATGTACATAATCCTGAGCAACTTGCTTGTGTGATCAGTTAGGAGGTTGGACAAGGAGGCAGGCATTGACTTGGGGGTCACAGGGGCTCCATATTGAGCTGGTATTGTGAGAATTGGGGAGCAGATTAAAAGGAAATAAGACCAAGCTCTCAACCACAAAAAAATTTCAGTTTCAGCAACAATAAAAGGTTGTCACTAACAATTCCTGGGAGGCCAAAGGGGGAAGGAATCAACTGAACACCAAAATAAACAGAAACCCCCAAATGGCCAAATTAGACTAACAAATTTCAAACTTTATTAGAGTAGAGAATGATGAAGTAAGGTCTTTTACAACTCTTGCATTCATTTAAGGGACGTGATTGGATTAGGGTGGTAGATTGAATGTCACAAGACTAATCAACTAATGATATGAGCGGATATAAATGCATTTCTTGAGGCAGGAAGATCTTGACAAATTTTGAGTGGATAGTCAAAAGGAAAACTAAACTGTCAGGAATCCAGTCTTAGGCGGCCGGCCTGTTGGTTTTGGGGGTCACTTGGGCCAGGGTTTTTGCAGGTAAAGCCCACCACAAAAGAGGAGCTAACTTAAAGACATAGGAGAGGGACTTCCCCACCCAGGACCACAGGCCGGCAGCCAGAATTATAGTGTTAATCACCCCCTTGAGGATGATATACACAATCCCAAACAGATTGCCAATGTGATTGGTTGGGAGGTTAGATGAGGAGGCAGGCATTGGCTTGGGGGTCACAGGAAGTTCCATAATGAGTTTGTAAGCAGGCAGGTAATTGAAATTAACTCTAAACAACTTGGGTGTTGATAGTATCTAGGGGCCTTGACGGTTGTATCTAACTAAAGATTGTATGCAGGTCAAGGAATCTAGTTCTCGGATCTTTCTCAGGATTTACCCTTATATTTGGGTCTCAGAGGATACCCTGTGAAGTAGACAGGACCAAAGGGAACACCCAAAGGACTGGAATCTGCAGGTGAGAGGGCAGGAGGGCCAGAAGGTTTTACACTGAATTGATAGATGGCAAAAATAAAATAAGGCAATGGCTGTAGAAGCCAATATAACATAGCCTTTATTCAAAAATGACCATAAGGTTGGAGCACAGGATCTACAGGTCTATATAGCACCCTGCATCCAAACTTAGTATTTCCATGGAAGTTTCATCAAGATTTTGGGAAATGTGGGGCCAGGTGGTCAGGACACCTGGGTCCAGAAGCGGCAAAATGATACCTTGGCTGGGTATTCTCTCATTGGTTGGAGTCCCCAAATTAGTTGCCTGATTCTCTTGTTATTAGGTTGTGGTCATGGGCCCGCACTTAATTCAGGCAACACATCCTTATTTTCCACTGGTGTCAGGGATCCATCCTGTAGGGGTTTCATCAGAACTTGCGGGCAGACGGCCTGTGGGCCCAGAGGGAAGGGCCCACCACCGGATGGGGGCTAACTTTACAACATCAGAGAACAATTTTCCCAGAAAGCCCAAGGCCCATTATTGGGCACCATAGGATCAACTAATTCAGTGAGCATTATGTAGAGGATGCCAAATACCTGGGTAGAGGTTGACTCATTGGAAATCACAGTTTCTTGCGGGCAGTCAGGCTGCGGGGTTACATGGGGAGTCATAGGCACTAAATAGACGGACAGGTAGTTATATTTGTCCAGGAATAGTAATGGTTGCTTGATGTGCCAGGTGCCTTCACATCCAATGAGTTCAGGCTCTCTATTTTTGGCTTCAGGGTTGTAGATTAGAATTTCTTCCAAGTTGAACTCTGAATAGGAAGGATTGGAAGGATATTCTGTGAAATGTATCAGGCTGTAAGGTGCTCCTGGGGGACAGTATAAATTGGGCGGCTTGTCTGTAGTTTCTTAGGGTTGACTGGTAGAAGAGATGGAGCCAGAGAAATTGACCTGTAGATGAAAAAGTGCTAAAATTAGATATGAGATGACCTGAGAGAACCAGAGTTTCATAACACTTTATTACAAAAATGTCAATGGGCAACTTTCTGGAAGCACCAGAGTATAAGTATGCCCATCTGTTATTGCCAGGGCCCAGAATGCCCTAGACAATCATCTAGCCTGCCTGGATATAGCACAACCAACTGCGTGGAAATCATTGCCAACTGCCTTCTTAGAAGGAAGCCCCTTATCTGACCACAAATGGCCAGAGGTTTGCATGGCCCACGTGCTGCAAAGCCCTGGAATTGATATTAAACATGAAATCATGTCCATCTGATATTGGGAAATGGTAAATTGTGAAAGCAATTGTTTGATTGCTTGATTGGGAACTCAAATGCTCTCAGGCTCTAATAATAGCTGTGGCACCTTGGTATACTGCAGCCAAACCCATGACCATGATTTACCAGCTAATGCTCTTCCCCCTAGATCCCAGTGCGCAATTTCCAAGCCATTTTGAAAGTATCACTGGAAATGATGCCACCAGGTCTCTGGTGGCACAAAAGGCTAAGTATTCCTGAGTAAGTATAAGTAATGAGGAGGAGAATATTTCCTTACTGTTGAAATCTTAAAGTAAACAACTTCATGCCCAGATCCTATTATTTACTTGCAGGAATTATCTATTTTTGCACCAATATAATCATTATGTTTGCATCTCTTTGTGAATCTACTACACAATACACCTGCGCCTACCCTTTCCCTCCTGGCTCTTCTCCTTTCCACCTGGTTACATCACCTTGTGCTGTTGACTTGGAGTTCTTCCACCCTCACTACCTGGATCTTTCTCCTGGCCATTCTAGAGGCCCAATTCATACTATCATGAAGGAGATATCCTCTACTCCCCCTTGCCTAATGTTCCTCCTTCCCAAGACTTCAGTAAGTCAGGATTTTTTTACATTACAGTATTAGGGCTGACTGATAAGTTTGTGCCTCATAACAGAAGTTGGCACTCCATGGATACTGCTGTGAACTATATTTCAGGATCACACCAATTGTGTACATGGCTTGCCTCCCCTGTGGGAGTCCATCCAGACTCTGGTATGGACTATGGCAGTTATGAGAAAACTTTTGAAAGCCCCTTTGGTCTGGGTGGTAGCATTTACCAGGGTTTGGAAATCCTTGGTGGCACCAGAATTTTTCAGCATGTCATTGGCGGCATTCAGATGATGAATCTCAATTTCTCTTTTTGAGGCATTTGATTTGTCATTGTTAGGCGGGCTTGTTTTTGAGGTAATTCATGCAATGCTATTAGCATAGGGCTGGTTGGTCACAGGAATAATATTCAATTTGGCGACTTCATTGGCTAGGCTAGGGGGTTCATGAGGGGGCAAGGATTGACCATGGATTGCGCCTCACAGGTTGGTTCCAGAGGTCTCTCTGAAGTTTAATATTTTCTTGACTTGAGCCCAAAAAATGTGGGCTGGCAGCCCACAGGGGGTGGGGGTTCAACTCCTTGGAATGGGATTCCATCTTGTGAATCAATAGTAGATGACTGTCACTCATGACACTAATTGTCTTTTAAGGGATACAATTTAAGACAGCAGTGCCATCAGGCTTTATGGGACCTCCTGATTGGCTGGATGATAATTTTTGCAGCTTATTCCAGGGGGACTATAAAGTTTTGAATTAATTTATGGAGAGGAATCTGATTGGTTGCTGCTTATATAAAATTCCAGCAGGGGATCTGAGACTGATAAGTTTGAATTTTCAAGATCTGATTTGTCATTTTTCAATTGGTTGGATCTACTAATTTTTAAAAGAGGGAAACACCAGGCCAAATACCAATACAAATTGATTATAGATTTCTCAAATTTTAGGCAGGGGGAGCTGGGAAAGAATGGTGGAGCTTGGAAAGGGTACACCAAAACAAAGTTTTGATCAACTGTGTGTGCCAAGTCAGCCAAAGAATTCAAATGCTTGGCCATTTTTTGATTAGATTTTTTTGTGCATCAAGGAAAAAAGTCCAATCAAGGGACAACAGGGGAAGTGATTTTACATCTCCCCCTTAGGCCTTGTAAAAATCCAGGACCATTCAATATGACTTACATGTTTTTATTTAGATTCTTATTGCTGGACCCCTCTTGCAATTAAGCTTTGGAGAGCTTTGTCTCAAGAGAGGCAATTTTCTGATTTAACACCTTGTTATCCTCCATCCATCTTGTCATAATTTCCACAATCTTTTCTGTGCAGAGTTTGAGACCTTCAATTTCTCTCTCAGCTGCACCCTTCATTTGTTGAAAGATCTCATCAAACCCTAACAGTAGGTTCAAGAAATCCCAATCATAAACATGATTTCCTTTAGTGGGTGTCTCTTCCTTAGAAAAGTAAACCAAATATAGTTCCTCAAAATCAGACTTGAATTCAACCATTGACTCCTTTGGGAAAGCCTTTGCTACCTCAAGGTCCTCCCAGGAATCCTCCAGAGACTTTTTAGGAACCTCTTTTTGAGCAGCAGCAGTTTCTACCCTAAGAAACCCAAACTTGGCTTTTTTGAATACTAATTAAAAAGCCATAAAATAGAAAATAAGATGAGGGGAAAGCAATGAATTTCAACTTGAAAATTATTTATTAATTTTTATCTGTTTTCACTTATATACAAGGCAGGGCATATTTGGCTGAAAAGCCCTCCAGTTAAGGAATCACCCCTGGATTCCAATCACATGGCTATGACATAGCAGCGTTATCTAAACAAAATCTTTTACCCAAAAGATCTTAACATTCTCAACTTATTAGAATGTACCTAATACATTCAGTAATAACATGACTCCTTCTATTGTAATGTATTGTTTTGGCTTGAAGCTATTCTTGCTCCTGGCGCCAAAAACCTGTGGAGTTTATCCAATCCTGATCCAAGCTGACATTGTTCCTACTAGGAACCAACTTATCAAACCTAAATACCAGGACACCATTGTCTACCTTTAGTTGTTTTCCGTTATTTGATCTCTTGTTAATAATATTAATTAGCTTTTGCAGTTAATTAATTTGATTCAAAGACATCAAGTCCATTTTGGACCAATGATTAAATCCTCATTAATCATATCTGCAGGAATATTTATCAACCTTTGGGGTTAATTAAATTTTTGCAAGACACCTAATGTCATAAATCTGCAGACTGTGGTATTTTATCATCCGCCAGATGATATCCTAAGTCTTCTAACATTAGTAAAGTACAGAGAACCTGTGACTTTGGCGTAACCTTTGGCTCAGAATATTTTGTTGTCATCAGAAGTAGCAAGTCTGAATGGGCCCAAGGCCTGGAGGATTTGGGATGTTCCTTTTGTTACAACTGAACCAATGAGGATTCAGTATTTGAATTGGGGAAGACAATAGTCCAATAGAAAGGACAGGAATAATAAGAATAAGGTAATGTTTATTGCAGAATAGTACAATTAATATACAATATGGGAAAGCCACCGGGCCACAAGGGGTGGCATGGTGGCACGCTCCATGTAAAGATTGAGGCCAAGGAATAACTTGTGCTGGATCAGTAGGTCAAATTGACAACGCTCCTAATTAGGAAGAAGTGCCCACAATTCAACATTGCTATCAGAATGGCCTATGTTGTTAGATACTTCAAGGGGCGGCTCATTGAGCACCCCCTGTGTATTGTAAGATACATTGGCAGGCAAGTCTGGAAACTCGGTTGCAACAATTTCTATTTATGGATATAGATTCATGTTTTGTCTCTATATTTTACTATAGATAATTATACTGTATGACAACAGTATCATCTTTTGCTCTACTTAATAAAGCCTAAGAGAGGATCACATTAAGGAAATAGGATTTGAATCAATCATCAAGTCAATACAAAATCATCAGTCTTTTATTCTAAAGAACTGGCTTTAAGGCAGCTTGCCTGCCCACGTTTTATCTGAGTTAGCTCACAACACTAGAAGAGACTGAAGTAGTATTAGGGCAACACCACAGGAGGCCCAGAATTTTTGGGGTGGTTTTGATGGAAGCTTTCTTGACATCTTCCACAGATTGGTATCCTTTCTATCTACTTGGGCTACTTCCAGGGCTAGCTAGCCAGTGGTTGACTACTAGTTCACGGAGATGATTGTTTCACTTAATCAGAGCTACTCTAATATAATAGGCTCAGGGCCTTTTATCTTAGAGTGCTTGGCCTGGCAGTCCAGTCCATGATGAACTCTTCTAGAAGTATTTCAGATGGTGGCCCATATGATGGTCCTTGTTCTAGGATATAATTAAAGTTTAGAATAGTAATTATTATGAGAAGCATGTTTGAGATGGTTGCTGAGTTGGACTAATTAATTGTACAATATCTACATGTTTCACTCATTAATTAGGAATAGAGATTTTGTTAATGCCAGGATATGATTTGATCATTGATTCCACAAACCCCTGGCTTACATTGATTTGTTGAAACCATTCCTAAGAGTAATTAACTGCTAGCCTGCAATATTTTGTTGAAACCATTCTTAAGAGTGATTAATTTCTTGCCTGCATTTTTTTGTTGAATCTGTTAATTAGTCAATATCCAGAAATGCTGTCACCTAGTCCCCAAGATTGATTTGGTCAATCTTGTCTTTATACTATAATTTAGTTTGGCCTAACAATCCATCTAATATTTTATTATTCATTCCATATAGATACCAAGCTTCCAGGATCTTTTTTGAAGAATTCCTTAAACTTACAGTAGTTTTAAAAGAGCTATGGCAATAACCAAAAATACCTCAGATTTAAACAAAATGATTTCAGATTTGAATGAAATCCAAGTTGCACAAGATTCAGGATTCAATTAATTTAAAAAATTTCAGTTATTAATTGAACTGTCAAACAAAAAAACAAAATTTACTGGCCCATTATACAAAATTATATCAAACATCAAACAGTGTAGTTCAAACCATAAACAAAATGAACTGACACAACAAGTGAGATGGATGGATGATATTCTGGAGTATATTATAATTCAACCAGGATTCATATGAGGCACCAATAGAAGGACTAAAATGAAACAAAATTTGGGCAATCTAGAAGCAAGATTCAACAATCATGAAATAAAATGAAATCAGACAAGATGTGTAGTGTGAGTAGCCTAAAATAGAAATACAACAGCTTTACAGCCAATCAACAGCTATCTAATTTAGGGAAAGAGGCATTTTATTCATTTTTATGGATCCTGATTTGTATGAATTGGTTTTGAGAACCTTTCAAATGTGGACTTGAGATTACAATAAAAATAAATCATAAAATTTCAAACTTCTACTTTTAGTGATTTTATCCTAGATTTTTTAAAATGGTTTTTAACAGCAATATCTTTGACAGCACCAGCAGCCAAGACAGCTTCAATGGAGGCAAGGCTCAGAACATGGATGCACCTGTCTACATCCAATCCTTTGAGGCGGGTAACAAGGAAGCTGACCTATACCTGACCCCTGACCCCTATAGTTTTGACTTGTTCAGTAGTCATATGATGTCTAGCTCTGCCCCTGCTCCCGTACCCACCCCCACACAAGCTACCCACTAACCAACCAATCAGAATAGCAACCCTGTGTTAGAACAACTTCCTGCCACCAGCCAACCTGCCCCCTACAGCCAATCAGGCTTCAGCTCCCCCTGTCCCAGCATCCCAAATGCAGAATCATTACTGCCCAAATTCTCCAGGAAATTGTGGCCCTGAACCTGCAGGGTCTGTCCTGGGATCAGATTGTAATCCAATTGCAATTCAACCAAGCCACAATAATGCAGGAATTTAATAACTTAATGAATAAGGGGAATCTGATTGGGACAGCTAAAAAGCCCAATAAATCCCCTGAGTCCCAAATCATTGAGGTGTACCCAATTATGCTTGACCTCTTGCAGCGGGACCCCAAGCTTCCCTTGACCCAGGTCAAGAAGCAACTTGTGCATCATGTCATTTGGGTATCTGAGTGTATGGTGCAGCTCTTGATGTATGGGAAGGTGGCATCAGTCTGTGTGCTGACCAATGTTGATGGCAACCAATGGGATGGCACTGAGGATTCCCCATATGATCCCGCCATCAAATCCACCCTAGTCAAATTCTTGGCTAGTCTAACAGATGACATCATGTTTATCTCCTACTACAAGCTATCAATAGCTTTTGATGATTTTGGCAAGCAAGGAAGAGCCACCACTCAAAAAAGAAGGAAGAAGTTCAAGAAGGGGATCTTAATTGGTGCATTTCTGGCTGTTTCAGCCAAGGGTTCTGTCCATTATTGGACAAACCCAGATTTTACCAATGGCTACAAGTACAGCCACATCTTTGTTGGATTACTTGACTCCTGGGATGGCTCAAATTCCAAGCACCAGGTTCTCTTGAGCCACCAGATGGAGGGTAGCTCCACTGCCCTTGAGGCCATCCAGCAACGTGGGCATCAGGCCTCAGTCTACCCTGCCGGCCACGCAGACATCCATCTGGGTGATGTTGTCTTTTTCAACATCAAAGACACAGTACAGGAGTGCCGCCCTCGGGCTTTCAAAAAACTCTCTCTTGGTGTCCTTGACCAAAATTCTCTCTTTGATCACCAAATGGTGGCTGACTTATTTGCCCAAATTGTCTTCCATGTGAACATGGGCAAACAATCACATAAGGATAAGCACCTCCCACCCCGTGCCACAGCCACCTACCAGCCCATCCAGCCAATGACAGATGAGGAATATAACAAGCGTTATATGGAGGCTATCACATGCAATCCTCCTACCCCTACCCTTGCCACCACCACCCTCCACCTTCCAGCCCTACCCACCCAATCCCAGACCCCCCAGGACAGCACTGCCTCTAAGTCTTCCTTCCTGCGCTATTCTGCCTACTGGAATCACTCTTCCCTGCCCCAATAAGCCCCCTGTTGCCAAAATTTTCTATTTTATATTATCTTTATTTTGAATTTCAATTATTCATGTTCTCTTTGTTTATAGTTGGTTTTATTTTTTATGTTCAGCTTATTTCTATAAGTTCATATATTTACTATGTCATGTATCTAGATCCAGATCACAGTTATTTTTGGCGCTTTGCACTGCCCCTTGTGATAATATTAACAACAATGTGGTGATCAGCTAAATTTGAATTAGAAAATTATAGGCTAACTGTGTTTAAGTAAAGTTGTTACTGATCCAAATTGAAAACCTTAATGATAAACTTTAAGCTAATTAGGAGCCAAAAGATAAAGCAATTGTTGTGACATAAAGGGTCATTTAATTTTTTCTTTGGTGCATGTGTTCTAATTAATATGATTGACTGGTTCTTTTGCTATTGTGTGCCACAGCGGCAATGGCGCACAATGGCAAAAGATCCAGCCAATCATATTAATTAGCACACATGCACCAAAAAATTATTGAATGACCCTTTATGTCACAATAATCACTTTATCACTTGGCTCCTGATTGGCTTAAAGTTTATCATTAAGGTTTTGAATTCAGATCAGTAACAACTTTATCTAAAAACAGTTACCACTATAATTTTCTAATTCAAATTTAGCTGATCACCAAATTGTTGTTAATATTTTCACAGGGGGCTATGTCAAGTGCCAAAAATAATATGGTAATCAAGGAAACAATGCCAACACAAAGCAAACAACATATTGAGATGAGCGTAAAACATATATAAAATGGGTAAAAAGATGGGATAATGTAGTAGATGGGAAAACAAAAAGTAATAAACAAAGAGGCAACAGTATCAAAATAATACAGAATTTATTGGGGCAAAAGCTATAAAAACATATGGAAAGGTTAGTAAAAAATCAATGAGAGAATTGGAGAAGCTTTTGAAGGACCTTGACTCTTCAATTGCAGAGATCAAAGAAATTGACCGCAAGGTCAAAGCAATAGTTAAGTCTGCCATCCTTGACAGAAACAAAAAAGACAAGGTGTCTGCAAAAGCCCTTATGTCTAAAATATCAGACACCCCTGAGAAGACAATCAAGCGCTTACTAAACATTCAGAAGATGGTGGTTGAGGGCCTCCAGTATAAGGCGTACAATCTTTCTGCGCCATCTGTCTGGGTTGACAACCCTGAAATGTATATCCACCTGAAACCTGCAAAGCGTGCAAGGAAAGATGATACTGAATTGCCCACTCAACTTCTTGCGCCAAGAATGACCAAACCTTCCAAAGCTGCAGGCAAGGAGAAAACCCGCAAAGGTAACCTAAAAAATAAAATTAGTAAAAATTTCCAAATACTTACCTTTTTTTGTTAGAAAATGTTGGGAGTGAACTCCGCTGGTTCCTGGTCCCTTTTGTCCCCCCACCTTCTACGCTGTTGTGAATGCTGCCATTCACCATGCTTTGATTTTGCCTTTTTGGGTTATTTTGAGGACAAATCTCTCTCTTTTGTTTTTGCCCTTTGAAATGAGGCTGGCTCTGAATTGAAAAATACAGTTGTTTGGTTTCCTGATTCTTTATAACTCACTTGCCCCGCTCATGCTTGTGGCAAGTGATCCTACTGTTCATGTACTTTTTTATGATAAAGCTACACAGTATATAATCCCAATATTTTTACCCAATAAAATTCAAGTTCTATTCACATTTTTGTCTGTGTCTCCACGTACTTTGGTGCCTCTCTAGCCATGTCTAGCAGATATTATTCATCCAGGGCCACAAGGTAATCACATTTTCTTCCCTGCCATTCTAACCAAGACTTAGTACAACTCCAATCCTAAGGTTAGGATTTCTTGTTGTGACTCTGTGCCACGCCTCAGATCACAACAAAAATGGTGCTCACTACAGGGGCTTTAAGCCCCTTGGTTATCCCTTTTGCAACCACGTTTTCAGGCCCTTTGACTCCTCCTATAAAAGAGCCAGCTTCATCTGAAATCACCAGTCCTCCTATTGAGGAATACATTGCAGACCCACCTATTATACCTACTGTACTGAACCTCAGGAATGATCCCCACCTAGTAGCCTACCCTTTGGGTACCCCTGGCTTAGAACAAGTCATGGCAGTAGCCCTTGGGATAGCCCATGAGGGAGCCATCCCTTGTCTCTAGCTTCAGTTCAGTTGGTCAGAGTACTAAAAATGATTATAGCCCTCAATCTCCATAGCATCTCCTTTCAGCGGCTGGCTCCACTGAACACTTATTGTCATCTTTTGTACAACCCACCTTATCCCATCATCAAATGGTTTTAGGGCTCCACATTCAGGAGATTTTGTCCCTACAAGCAGCTGTCACAAACCACTGGGATCAATTTGCTGCCTACCAGCAGTGGATCCACTCCCTGTTTTCCTTAGTATCTGAAAATCAGTGTGACTCTGTCACCTCCCAGTCCTGTTTGGTCAATTCCATCAAAAAAATGCGCCAGCCCATCCCCAAGTATGTCAGAGAGTGTCTACATGAGTTTAACCAGTTGGAACAGCCCTGGTGCGCCCAAGTGGATTAAATTCTAAACGCCTATCTGACCAACTTTGAATAACTTGTGCAGCAACTCAACAAGTTCAGTGCTTACTCCTTTGAACAATTGTATCAAGTAGCAGTCCATGCTGTGACAGGCCTCTGCAAACTTGGTGAGGAATTCAATCAAGAAAGGGCTGCTACTGCCACTACCATTGCAAAAAACCCAGACTCAAATAAATAAACTGTACCTCCAAATCAGATGCCCTGCCTTCTCCTGCATCTGATGAGTTAGCAGATAGGGAACAGAGACTATGGGACACTATTTGAGAGTTAAGAGCATCTACCTGCAGTTGGGACTGCCCCCCAAAGCCCCTCAGCCTGACCTGCAAGTGCTTGCTCTGACAGCTCAGGTTGCTGAATTACAACAAGAGGTTGCTACTTTGCGTGAGGCAATGGTGTCTATTACTAGTCCACCTGAAGTTGTGGGCAAAGATATTTGTTGCCATGGCTTTTCAGGAGCCCCCCTCATTCATTATGCTAGAGAGTTGATAGCTCTAGCCAATGAAGTGGACCTCCTGACGCAAGATTGCTCTGAGCTTGATAAAGACGTACAAGAACTAAGTGAAGTGATTAATTCAGTAATTGTCAGGTTCACCCCTTGTCTTTTGATGGGTCTGTCTCTTACATCCTGGCTGGCTGAAATGTCCTTGGTAGTAACTGCACAGGGTCAGCGCCTGTATGTTACTGAGCAAAAGATCATTCTAGCTAATAATACAAGCACTCATACTGCTGAAAACTTGACTACCTTCAAGGAAAGTGTTTGCCAGCTGTGGGCCAGACAGCCCCCCACTGAATCCAAAGCAGAATTTTCCCCACACATAAATGTACTCAATAGCAACAATGGTGGCCCAGCCCTGAAGACACATTTCAAGCCTACCTTTAAGCAAGTCTTTGACCCCAAAACCTCAATCATTGCAGCTTTTCTAACTATCTATGAAACTGCCATGAGAAGAGCCTTGGATGAGGTCAAGAAGGAACACATTATAACCTGTCTGCACCCAATCTGTCAAGAGGTAGTAGTGCCAGAGCTGCCCACCATCAAAACCTGGGAAGATATGAAGCAAATTCTGATTGACAAATTTGGTGGTTACTTTAGTTTTGAATTGAGGAAGGACGCCTTCATGCACATTGCTTTCAAACCTAAGGAGACTCTAGCTGAGTTTGCAGATAGATTCTACATGGAAGGACAACAACTGATCACAAGCTATCAGTTGACTGCACATGAAGCATACATGGCTTGTGCTCAAGCTCTCAAGGTTAACCAGCTTCTGTGCCTTCATTTTAAGGCTCATGAAATCATGCTTTATTCTATGAAGAGCATAAAGACATTGTTTCAGGATATGCATCTCACCCAGTCTGGGGAAGTTGTGCGGGAGAATGGTGCTGCTTCTACCTCTGATTTGTCTTTACGTGGCCCATGTATCCTCACCATGAACTTTTAGAATCCTCCTCAACGTCAGGATTGCCATAACTGTGAAAAATAGGTCGCCATTCCTGAGTCTGCACCAATCCTCAAGTTGAAGGGGCTGATCCCAAAGAACAGGCAGAAAAAGAACAGTCAACCTAGAGGCAGAGATGCTCTTGGTTAACAATTCTTCCCAGTCTCCTTTGACCCCCCCCTCTATTGCTGACTCTGAGCCTGCTGACACTGAGGCCCCTTCCATTCTGCTGCTATTCCACAACATATCTGATGACTCTGACATGGACAATTCTGATATAGAAGATCCCAACGCCTACAGGTTATTCAGCCTTTGCCGTCCCCAAAACTATTGCAGTCCCTTATAAGCTACATTCTGGAAAAACTACAATGACCGCCAAGCCGCTGCCTGAAGCCAAGAAGGTTGTCTCTTGCCCCTACCTCACTCAAGCCAATAGATCTCCTGTACTTGTCAAATCCTCTGAGGAAGCTGCTGAGGTCACTGATGCCAAGTTCAAAAATGTCTCAGTCTTTCTCTCTCTCCAGACAGTCTATAAGTAATTCCTGGGCCTAAGATGCATGATTAAAAAATGGGACAAAGAACTGGCAAAAGCCCAAGACATTCTGGCTGTCCTCCCTCCCTTTGGTTGTACTACCACTTGTGTGGAGATATCTATTCAGAAGGTGAAAATTAAGGCTGTCTTGGATACTGGATCTCCTGTTAATGTTATCTCCTTGAAGCTTGTTAAGAAGCTCAAACTTGCCCCCAACCTTAACTATCATAAGTTGTATGGCACAGCTGGGCTATCCATGACTTGCGCTATAGGGGCTTATTCTGCTCTTCCCATGCAGTTTAGCAAGCTACTCTTAGCTGTGCCTGCTGTTGTCTTGGAGAATGAAAGTTACAACCTCCTAGTTGGTACCCAATTCCTTAGGGAATACAATGGGATCATCAACTTGAAGGATGAACACCTCTCTATTCTAGGGTATGAGGTCCCTCTTATCTTTGAAGAGCCAATTAAGGTTCCCGGGAAGCACCTCAAGACATGTGCCTTAGAATATCCCACTGGTGTCTTCACACTAGAGTACCATACCCATTCCTCCAACATAAGGTGCCCTCCTATGGCTTGCCCTGTGTCTGAAGGGATCCCTCTGTTGGCCACCTCTGCTGTAACCATTCCCTCTGGATCTCAGGCCATCCTAGACTCCCAAATATTGTGTGAGCTACCTGAGCGTACGTTCCTAGAGTTATACTCTCCTCCCTTGCTAGGACGCAAAGAACCCTATCTCTACTCAGGAATCTTGGATGTCTCTCATAAAGACCCTGTCCAACTGCTGATTGCCAACTTAACTGCTCTGCCCATACAAGTATCTAGAGGGCAGTTCATTGGCTATGACAAGTTGTTGAATGCTCCTGACATCCTATCACTACATCCCTTTGGTATGTTCCAGGACTTTAATCTGCCTGAGGAAAAACCCCAAGTCCTATCCTTGTTCACTGTGCAAGACTTCCTGCAACTATCTCCAGTTCAATAGAAAGAGGTGCTTGACCTACTGGATCAGTTTTCAGATATCTTTGCTAAAGATAGCACTGATTACGGTCTAGGCAAAGGCGTCATTCACCAGATTAATACTGGTGATGCTCCCCCTTCTGTGCTAAACCTTATTGTTGCAGTTGTGTGGAGGATGCTCAGGTGTCTAAAGAACTCAAACAACTTCTAAAAGCTGGACTGAATTCTCCTTCTAAAAGTCCATGGGCCTCCCCCTTGCTCATACTGAAAAAAAGGATGGAGGTCATTGTATTGTGATGGAATACCAAAAATTAAGCTCTGTAACCAAAAAGGACTCTTACCCCTTACCACACATTGATGATGCTCTCCGCTGCCTTGGGGGTTCCAAGTTCTTCTCTGCTATGGACCTAGCCTCTGGATACTGGCAAGTTGATCTATCTCCCAAGGATAGACAGAAGGCTGCGCTGATCCCTTCCAAGGGATTATTTGAGCCTACACACATGCCGCAAGGACTCTGCAATGCCTTGGCTACCTTCTAAAGGGCCATGGACTCCATCCTCCATGACTTGAAGTTGTTGTGCGTCCTAGTATACTTAAATGATATAAAAGTCTTCAGCGCTACCTTCAACAATCACCTGGCTTATCTCAAAGAGGTGTTCATAAAGATTTGCAAAGCTGGCCTTAAGTTAAAACCATCCAAGTGTGCCTTTTTCAAGGAACACCTTGAATTCTTGTGGCATGAGGTGACTCAGATAGGATTTGACCCATGACTAAGAAAGTTGGGGTCATTAAAAAAATGCTTCCACCCACCAACCTGCAAGAAGTTCAAGTCTTTCTGGGCATGATTGGATACTACAGACTATTCATCCCCAATTTTGCTGGCACTAGCAAACCCTTGGTCCAGCTGCTGTGTAATGTCCCTTTTAAATGGACTGTCAGCCAGCAACAGGCCTTTGACACCCTTAAGCAAAAACTTAAGGAGGCCCGTATCTTAGTATACCCTGACTACAATAAGGAATTCATCCTATATACTGATGCTAGTGAACTGGTCATTGGAGCCATCTTGGCTCAACTGGATGATGAGGGTGTGGATCACCCTGTAGCTTATATCTCTTGTGTCCTGAATAAGCATGAGAAGAATTACAGTGTAACAGAGAAAGAGTGCCTTGTTGTGTTACATGCCGTCAAGCAGTTCTGCCATTACATGTATGGCACCCATTTCACTGTGATTACTGACCACGCTTTGCTCAAATGGCTACAACAACTTAAGGAATCAGAAGGACAACTTGCTAGACAGGCTCTCTGCCTACAAGGGTACAACTTCACTGTGTTGCACTGCCCCGGGATTCAACATCAGAATGCTGATGGACTGTCCAGAATGCCTATCCTTCTTCTCCACCCTGCTGAGGCTGACAGGTTATACAAACTAATTGGACATCCTTCTTTGTGGGAGAACAAGACAGAATAAGTCTGATTTGTCCTTTCTAGATTATCCAAAGGCACACTCATTTGTGACAATCAGCTTTTTAAGAAAGTACAAGACCACTACTTGCCTTACGTCAGGCCTAGCCTTTGCCTTTCAGTGGTACTTCAAGCTCATAAGGAGACAGGACATGCAGATGTTGCCAAGACATATGCCTGGCTCCAGAAGAACTACTTCTGGGAAAATCTTTGCCTGCTGATCCCAGATGTTATTGCTAGTTGTCATGACTTTCCCCCACAATGTTCTTGAGCTGCCTCACATGAGTTCAAATTAGTTCCTCCACAGCACGCCTTTCACACAGTCAGTATTGATGCTGTAGGACCTCTCTCTTTCTCCTGCTCTGGTTGCTGCTTTATCCTAATTGCTGTTGATCATTTTGGCAAGTGGGTAGAAGTGCACCCTACCAAAGATATCACTACTAAGATAACTGCCGCCTTTCTGCTGCAAGATGTATTCTTTTACCACAGTTGTCCTCAAGTCTTGTTGTCTGAAAATGGGACTAACTTCAACGCCAAGTTAGTAACCTCTGTTGTTGAAGCCTTGGGGTCTCACCAGTCTTTCTCTGCCCCCTATAATCCTTCCACCAATGGGGCTGTTGAGTGCCCAAACTCAACTCTGGTTTCTATCATGAGAAAACTCACTTATTCTGACGCTGCCAACTGGTATCTATACTTACCTGCTGCTCTCTTTGCCTACTGCCTTAGCAAACATTGTGTCACCAGGTACTCCCCTTTTGCTATGTTTTATGATTGTGAAACTATCACTCCATCACTCTTGGGGCCCCCTTACTCTCCTCTGATAAGGCCCTGAAACTGATGGGCATATCAAAGATCTATTCAATCAAATCATTGATATTCAGGCTTCTGCCTAGACGTCTGCATATAAGACTAAGATGTTTGAGCTCTCTCCTGGTAATTCTGGACAAACTCCCCTGCCTGAGTTCAACATTGGGGACCATGTTATTTACTATCAGCACAGAGTAGGAGGACACGCTCATAAGCTGGACTTGTTGTGGATTGGACCCTTGGAAGCTACCTTCAAGCAAGAGTCAGAGTATACTGTGAAACTCCTCTCTAGTGGTTGACCATTTGCTCACGTGCACACCAAGTTCCTCTGCAAGTACTACCTCCCTAAGGCCAATCTAGAGGGGGGCAAAGTTGTGAATGCTGCCATTCACCATGTTTTGATTTTGCCTTTGTTGGGTTATTTCAAGGACAGATCCCTCTCTTTTGCTTTTGCCCTTTTAAATAAGGCTGGCTCTGAATTGGGAAATAAAATTGTTTGGTTTCCTGATTCTGCGCAACTCACTTGCCCCACTCATGCTTGTGGCAAGTGATCCTACTGTTCATGTACTTTTTTGTGGTAAAGCTACATAGTATATAATCCCAATCTTTATACCTAATACAATTTAAGTTCTATTCACATTTTTGTCTGTGTCTCCACGTACTTTAGCGCCTCTCTAGCCATGTCTAGCAGATATTATTCATTCAGGGCCACAAGGTAATTGCATAGCCTTCCCTGCCATTCTAATCAAGACTTAGTACAAATCCAATCCTAAGGTTAGGATTTCTTGTTGTGACTCTGTGCCGCGCTTCTGATCACAACATACACCAACTACACCAATCATGTGGCTATGCAGCTGTTTCTGTCCCCCTATCTTGCAGGAGCTTGAAGATAGAAATTACAGGTCCTTTTCAATGTTGCAGGAGGCATTGAATGAGCTTACGCATTCTGAGGGGACATCTGAGTGGGCAGTTACTGCCTACAAGGATGCCCAACTGGTCTGCCTGGACCTGGTGGTTCTCAGTGGAGTTATTTGTAAACTTCATTGAGCTTGTTGGGACGTCCTGGTAACGCTCCTATTCAAGAATATACCAGAGATGGGCCAGGCACATGTGGCTGCTTGCTTCTGCTTCCCAGTGGAGCACACCATATCTTACCTGTTATAGAACTTTGGAGTGTGGTGGGTAAATTGGATATTGCAGACGCAAAAGCCATAAATAAGACCAAGACCCTCCTGGCAGACTTCAGGCTGGCCTGGAGTGCCAACAAGATGGGGATCCCTCTGGCAATGGATCTCACCTTTGCTAAAACAAAACATGAGAAAAAATAAGCACAGTGTTTAATAAATTGTGCAAGTTTACTGAAGCATTTGATGGGCAAAGGCTTCATCTGGTGGTTTACCTTGGGTATCTCTTCTACTTCAGAATGGGCAACAGCATGGAGGACCTAGACAGGGTTCTTCTGGGGATTTATGAGGCCCGGCTCTCCCTGGATGGGAAGAAGGTCCCCCTGGATACAACTTGGTTGACCATGTGATCCAAGACGCCCTGGTCCTGGCTGGGATATACGGGTTTGCAGCCCCGCCTGAAAAGCTGCTGCTTCACTCCCACCTGATCCTACTGCCTTTCATCAGCAGGCGGGAGTATTTCAATAAGAGTGTATCCACTGTTCACAGTGTGGCGGTGGAGGTTGTGTGCCACCTCCATTGCAGGGTGGGTACATACTGCCAAATCCATCACAGGTGCCCTTAAAACTCTCTTTTCCAATACATATCTTTACACTTTAGATTATTTTTATCATAATTAATTTTTATAAAAACTTATTTTAGCAAACAAGTTTTACAAAATAAATCCTGGAGACAGTTTTCATAAAAGCATAATAATATACATTAATAAAATACAATTCTACTTTGTATCTTATACATTTAACTTTTTTTTAATTTGTTTTTTATATTTATTTGAAAAAAGTGATATAAATATATTTGTGTAATCCAGTATCAAGTGTTTGGGATAACTTAAGATGGCATAATAAAAAAATTAATATAAAATAAATAAATTACTAACCTCCATTGATGGTCCTTTCAAATGTGATTATGGGCTTAGAAGCTTCTAAATATAAAATGATAATTAATAAATCTTAAGCAGTAAATTAGAGAATATAAAAAAGTTGGACACACTAAGCCTTTAATTGATTGGCTGTTTGGCTAGGCACATGGGGACAAAAAAATCAGTGTGGCCATAGAATTTGGCCACGGTCTCAGCTGAGAGGGTGTGGATCCTAGCCTGGAGCAAATCAAACAGGTCCTTGGTTCCAGTTAAGGTCCCTTGCTTGACAACTTGCTTGAGCCACCCAAAGACTTCCTCAATGTGATTTAGAAAGGGAAAATAAGCAGGGAGGAAGAGAAGGCGCATATTTTCCATGGCCAACTGCTGGGGACCCACTGCTATGCTGGTGTCAATTGATGGAAATTCAGCAAGAATATCAGCCATCTTATGGAGACCAACATTGTCCAACACAATGACATTGGTGAAGCCCAAGCTTGTGCGCCTCAGGTGCTCCTGAACCAATTAGAGAAATGATAGAAAGGTACGGCTATTGTGAGAACCCAATATCATTTGATACAGCTCAACCCCCTTTGGACTGAGGAGAGCCATCATCAAATAGGCTGTGGCGCAAACTGCAGCACGCCAAGCCACCCCATCATTTGAGCCTTTGGGGACATACCCATACCCATTGTGCATTGACAAGGCAAATACTGATTTGTCAATGTAATAGAATTTGACTAGCCCATTGGAACTGAGGGCAGTGTATGCATCTGTGTATTTTTCCAGACATCAATGTTGGCTGGACTATTACAATTGTAGAGGGATACCCCGAGCTTTTTCAAGGAAAAGCACATTCCATTGACCAAATGATAATAAAAGGAAATTGAGGCCTCAACCCCCAAAGTAGATTTGACCATGGCCTGTATATTTTCCAGTTCAAGATGAAAATCTCAGGTTATCCACTGGCGGATTGCCCATTTGTACTCCTTGGTGAGCATGGTAGAAACACACAAGGATTTCTCCGTGGCAAGGACTTGGCCAGTATTGATGAAGATGTTGAATGTCATCAAGGCGTACTTGAGATCCACCCCAACAAGAGCCGCAGCTTCCTTGTAATCACCAGGTTCTCACATTAGCTTAAGCAGAATGATGTGTTTGATATTGGGATGCGCTTCTGGGTGAGTGTTTTGGCAGTGGGGACTGAATCATTGGCATTGGGCACAACACAGGGCATGGGTACTTTAGTATAGAACGCAGTAACTTTCTTTAGCACTAACTGCCCCTCATAAGTTCTGAAGAACTCAGGCTCCTTTTCCTCTTCCTGATTGCCATCACTAATGTAGGGCTTGTAGCTAGTATCAAGTACAGGCTTCACCTTCTCCAGCATGGCTGAAGGGACCAACTCTTGCTGGTACACAACATTGAACACATACAAAGTAAGTTCTACCTCCTTGTTTCTAACTTTCTTGGTGAAGGTAACCTTGGTATGCTTCTGGGTCAGCTTGGGGACCCAAGGATTGATGCTCTTCACCCCATTAGCTTGTGCTCCTTGAACTGGCTGTGTCAGTGCAGCGTCACTATCAAACTCTTCTCTCCTGTCTCCTTCCTGAGTAGAAATTTTTGTTGCACTAACTCTGTTCTTTGACCCGTGGGAGCAACCATGACCGCAGCGCACAACAGGTGCATTGGTACTCTGTTGGTGTGTTCCTTCCATTTTGAGAATTTAATAAAATATTAAATAAAATTCAATTAAGTTACTCCCTGATTTTAATTTTTGCTTTTATCTGAATATGAATATTTAATTAATATTCCCCCCAATATCCCAATTATAGATTTTTTGTTTCTTAATTAGTTGTTTTTAGTTTTACAACGCCTATTTTAGAATACTCAAAAAAATCCACCCATTTTCTTGGATTTTACTGCCAAATTCAAACACCCAATACAATATTTTAAAATTTTGTGTTTCAGATTGAGTGCTCTATTTTAGATACCTTGGTATCATTCATGATTACAATCCATTGCACACAACATTTGAGTGATTTTGTTTACATAGTGAGTTGATATTGTGTTTTGTTTTCAGATTGAGTTTTGACACACTGCGCTTGAGCGTATTTTGTCACCAATTCACATAGTAAACATATGTACACCAAAAGTCAACTCACACCATTTTGTTTGTGAATCAATGTATTTTGGATTGTATTTTGAATGGTTTTGCTTTGTGCATGAGCACTTCTTTGCTGTGTGGACCCATTTTACCCATTAACGCCAATAAACCCTGTTAACAGAGTGTATATTTTAACCTGATAGTTGTATTTTTGTTTAAATCTGAAACCATTTTGTTTAAATCTGAGGTATTTTTGGTTTTTGCCATAGCTTTTAAAACTACTGTATCTATATAAAATGCATAATGAAAACACAAGAATTAAATATCATTTGGCATATTTATTTGGCTAAATTTGTCAGGTGACTGTTGCACAGTCACAGACCTCTACTTCAATCCTCATCAAATTCTTGGGGATCTCTGTCAAATTACTCCTGGTTATTTATCCAAAGATTTACTGAAAAAGCCCAATAAAAGTTCTTATACTATTACTTGTAGAATTATTTCAAAGATGTTCCTGCCCAACCCACCCAAGAGACACCTATGGTTAAATATCATGTGCAAAAGCAGCCGGGAGCTTTAGTAACTGTATCCAAGACAGGCTCTTCAATTTTAATTGAGTCAGTTTTTTCTTTGATTTTGTCCATTTGAAATTTGTCCAAATTTTCCTGCCTCAAGAAGTGCATTCATATCCCCCCACATCATTGGCTGGTTTTTTTGGGACACCCAGCCTCTCACTTTAAACTTATTTCCTCCTTTAAATGATTGCAAGAGTTATAAAATACTATGCTTTATTATTCTATAACCTAATAAAGTTAAAAATTTGTTAGTAGTGCTGTCCAATAAATTTTATTGGTACTTTTAGTGTTCAGTTAATTTCTTCCACCTTTTGGCCTCCCATAAATTGTCAGTGGCAAAATTTTGGTTGTTGCTGAAACTGCAATATTATTGTGGTTGAGAGCTAGGTTTTTTTATAACATGCCCCAATTCTCACAAATCCCTAGGGTATTTATGTTTTTCAAATAAAAAGGGTGACAATGCCTTAAAAGCCAACTGAAAGGAGTCATCTAATAGCTGATATGGGGTAAAATCTGGGTCTATTCACTTCATTAAACTCAAGAAAATAAGTAAAGTCAAGGTTAAGGATGACTGGGTGGTTTAGAAATCTGATTTCAGGTCTGGGTACTTGGTAGAGTCAACCACAGGGTTGAATCCATAAATTACCAAGGCCATTTGATACATTAGTTTTCAAACCTGCTGAGATAAACATATATTAGTCAGTTTAGAATGCATGAACTCAGTCTAAAAACAAAATCAAAGTGGATCCAAATCTATTGTAAATTAATATAAACTCCTTAATTTTCTATTTTGTTTTTATACTGAGTTCATGCGTTCTAAACTGACTAATATATGTTTATCTTAATAGGTTTGAAAACTACTGTGTTAAAAATTTATAGCTAAGAAAACAAGATATTAATAGCCATAAACTGGAATAAGGCTAAAAAAATATTTAAAGCTTAACAGGGAAGAAAAGCAAGCTCTAAAGCCTAACAAGTACCTACTAAGTACAAGTCAAACAATTTCAAAATGTTGTTAAATTGTGGTCTAAAGGTGTTTGTTCACTTCTTTAAAAAATGAGAGCAGCAGAAGGGTGGTGTTTGATAAATATTTTTCTTTTGGAAGTCAAGCATACTAGCATATGGTATAATAATTGGTTTTAGAAGATAGAAAAATCTTGGTTGGCTAGGTGTGACATCTGAAAACAAGAACATTAGACAATAATCAATTAAGGGGTGATCAGGATGTCAGGCCAAGAGGGTCTTGACTGACAGTCATTGGTTTAAGCTAACTATCAAAGAACTACTGATAACTTTAAGTGGCAACAGTGGCAAATTGACTGTAAGGGTAAAAGTGAGAATTCAAAAGTGAGAATCTAAAAGTGTCTAAGTCAGCAGTTTTAAAATTTAAAAATTTAAAATTAAATGAAAATAACTCATCTGGAATAAAAAATTATTATAGCCATTTAAAATAATTTTTATTCATTATCTCAACTAAAAAAGTCAAGAAAAAGTAGCTACTTTATTATAAAAAGCCATTTAAAATTTTAAAAAGTATTGACTTGGCCACAATTAGATTCTCACTTTTGAATCCCTACAGTCAATTTGCCACTGTTGCCTATTAAGCTAAGTATGACTTTATTTAAGGACTAAATTTAGAATTATTACAGGGGAGAAAGGACAACCAAGGAATTATATACTCTTTCTAGGATTCTTCTGGATCTTTCTTGGTATTTTTAAACTTTTCTTCATAGAAGGTCTGTTGATAAAGTAGAAGAGTTTATAAATAAACTTAAGCATATTTGGAATAAAGATTTGCCTTTGCAACAGTATGATCTGGGATCTATGATCTGTACATTTGTGCTCTCCTGCTTCTTGGCTTTTCAAAAATATTTGAATACCCAAAATAGTTCAGTTCTAGAGAGTTATGATAGATTCTATCTGAGTGCTCAGATGATTAGTCTCCAAACCTTTTGTAGCTCAGATTTGTAGGCTCTTCTGGTCAAACCTAATTGAACTATGTTTCACCTTTGAATATATCTTCTGATTATGGCCTATAGTATCAATAACCATATTTTTTATCTTTAGCTTTCCAATGAGTATTTGGCCCCTCAGATTGATTTGTGTGTTGCAGAGTTATGCTCAAATATGTTTGTGAAACCCAACAATTAATCCTAGGGTCTGTATTAGCAGATTGGGTCTGGCTTGATCCAACATTAGGAGCTATTTTCATCCATGAATTTTGACCTAGAGTAATCAGAAGCAAGTTGAAACCTTCATTTTGAAGCTGAAGATCATTAGCATTGTCCAGAGCAGTGGGAGAATCTACAAGGATACTAATTTTGTCAGTACAGGCCCTGAAATTGAACCAATGACTGCTAGTCAAGACCCTCTGGGCCCTGAAATCTTGATCACCCTAACTCTCAGTGATGAAGAAGTTGCTGCCTTCCTACTTCTTGGAGCTATTCTGATGTCTATTATTCCCATTGCTTCTTAATTAATGTGATAACTAACCTCTAATACCATCAAATATCAAACAACCACCAAATCACATTCCAATATATTGATAGACTTGTGCTACTCCCTGTGTATATGAAAATTGCAGCACTATCCAAAACCCAGTCTTTCAGGAGTGAGAACCTTGTATGATAAAATTGATACTCTAAATCTGGGATAAACAATGGATCTAAACAATGTATCCCCAAGCCTCAGTCTTTATTTTATAATTAGGGCATCTTGCATATTTTTTATTAATGATTCTAGCTTACTGGATTTTCCAGTACAAAGCCCAGATTAAGCCAAATGTATAAAGATTAAACAAATCTGTGATATTCAAGCACCTTTTATCACTGTTTTTTACCCTAAACAATAAGAATCTTAAGACAAGACAATGTGTCCAGTATTATGAAAACTAGACCAAGACTTCTCCAAGTGAATCCTCTATCAATACTGCAATAAATTTTATCTTACATCCTTCCTTTTTTATGAGCTCCAAGCTGCTGCCCAAATTCTGGTTAAAAAACTGAAGAGCTGGAGGAATCTAGCACTACCGTCAATCTATACCAAGCCTCATGTATTGAAAACACATATACATACCTAGGCTCTATAATAAATTGAAAAGATCCAGGACATAACTCCAACTGAACCTAAATGCTGATCAAATCCTTCTAAACTTATTGTCATCAGGCCTAAGTGGATATATAGACTAAAGAGCAAGGATATGAAGGAATTTTCAAATGCAAGAGAATTTAGGATGAGTCAAGGGTTACCATGGGATGATAGCTGCTCCATGAGCCATATGTTTTCAAAATTAGAATTCCAAGAAAGAATAAATAAATAATAATAATATTGTCAGAACCTAAATAGTTGAGCCTAGTGAAAATTTGGAGCTTGTTAGCACCCCACATGATAAGAAAAAATAAGTTTTTTGCCTAATAATGACCATATCAGCTAATGCCATCCATACTCTTCCCAATATACCAGGAATCAGCCATCATCAATGCTATATATTTTCCTTGTTAACACCCAAATACCATGAAGATAATTGCAATAAAGATGTTCTATGCAATAAGCAAATGAAAACAAGTCAGCCTGACTAGAAACCAGCTGACAGAACAAGAACCGGTATGAATGAACATACAATTCCAAAAATAATGCCTTGTACTATAAATTCAGAGCCTAATGGCAAAAATGCAGGATGTTTAAATTCTTGGATCAAATTTTGGATTTCCTTTTAAAACAGCTCAGCTGAGTGAAAAGCAAAATGTTTAATAAAATCAACCAATTAATTTGAATTTTTTCATTTTGTTTAAATTTTTAAATTTCAAATTCCTACTTCAAATAATTCAACTAAGTCAAGACAAACCTCACCAAGAGAATGCAGGATACATGAATCAGAAATTTGAGATTCTAATGTATAGTTTGGTATTTTTTGTAAGTCTAAAAAGTCATAGACAACATGGAATAAACAAAAAATATAAAATGGTGGTTGTCAGGAATTTATACTGACTTTGTTCTACCCTGTCAATCTTGGCAGCCTGCTAAGCCATTAATTGAAGAAGCCTCCAATATATTACTAGCAGGCTTAATTGATCTGAGAAGCCTTAGTACAATAAATTTGGATCACTCATTGCAAGAACAACCAGGAATATCATAAACCTCCAATTATGACTGGTTTCCAATTGGCTAGAGCTATTCTGGAATACTCTAGCAAACTTCTGGGTTAGAATACATGAGTTTCTCCAAGGATCTAAAAGAAAGTGATCAATTTGCACTGGTAACCCGCTGTTTCCACTGTAAATTCCTGCTAGAAAGGTTGCTTGGTGAACTGACAAACAATGCTCTAAAAATAGAGCCAGTAATTAGCGCTGTCACTGCTGGCACGCTAATAGACCATGCATGACTATGAAGCAACAAATACCCATTACAGGGTACTATTACATTGAATCCCATGCCATTGTATGGATACCTGACTCTGGGGGTTGATGCTGGCAGTCTGGGGATAGAAAGATTGCCAAGAAAGAGTTAGATGCGTCAGATGATCTTATCCTGGCAAGAGAGCGCTAGCTCTATAAAAGCCCTTACATGGGACTAATGGAAGGCAGACAATTTTGAAGATCCTACTGCAGAACATTTTTGCAGTAGAAGAATAAATCCAAGTTTGAAGACCATTGTCAGTACTCAAATAATGTGGCAAGCTGCCAGTGTAGAAAGCTTCTTACTAGTTGCCTCCCTTGATATTGCTAGCCGTTGCCCTGCCAAGGAAATACCAGATGTTGCAGGAACGCTTGTCCCTATACAAACACTTTAATATACCTAATGTCCAAAATATCATCTGTACTTAATAAAGAAAATTTTAATCAGACTTCCAGGTCTGAGAGCAGAACTAAAAGTTCTGGCAGTGGTATTTTCAAATCCAAGAACCAAATTTAAAATAGCATTTTCAGTTTGGCCTTTTTTAACTAAATTTGTTTTTTGGGAATTTATTTGGATATTTCAAATTTTGGGATCTCATAGACACTTTTAAGATTTCAAGTTGAGCTGCATGTTTCAAATGGACACAATGAATCAACTGGATTCAGAATTGAATTGTTTGAATCCATCCACTGTTTTCATTAAGTTTAATATATTTTGATATTGTGGGATTGTCAACCCCAACAGCCAAATTTCAAAGCACAAATGGAAGCCACTAGTAAATTCAAATATCAATTTCAGGAACTGAGATAAGAATCAAATAAATAGGTGATAAAGTAGGATGAACCAATCTGAATTAATAAGCTCTACTATGATTAAAATCAATAAAATTTTAATTTTAATAACTATGTTTAGACATGAAAATCAAATAAGATGTAAAATAAACCAAAACTGGAAATTGTACAATATTATGCACTCCAGATCACTTATATAGAAGCTTTGATACTATTCAAGTCTAAAAAAGAGTAAAACAACCAAACATAAACTAAACAATAATTAAGTGAATAAATCAAAAATAGGACCCCCAAAAGTGCAAGAATCAAAACACTATGTAATGTGCAAAAATCAAAAAGATAAAAGTGCAAGAAGTGATTTTCTGGAGGTTAACCTTGAAACCAAAAGACATATATTTAAAAACCCTTATTAGACTAAAAACCCCAAGAAATTTATTTATGCAGTAAAAACTATAGGCTAGATAGTGAAAATATCTTAAATTAGCTCTTATTTAAATACAGTAGTTTTAAAGGCTATGGTGACAAGCAAAAATACTTCAGATTTAAACAAAATGATTTCATATCTAAACAAAATCCAAGTTGCGTGAGATTCAGGATTCAATTAATTTAAATATTTTTGGTTAATAAATGAACTGTCAAACCAAAAAAAATTCATTGACCCATATACAGAATTAAAGCAAACATCAAGCGGTGTAGTTCAAACCACAAACAAAATGAGCTGACACAACAAGTGAAATGGATGGATGCTATTCTGGAGTATATTATAATCCAAGCAGGATTCATATGAGGCACCAATAGAAGGACCAAAATGAAACAAAATTTGAGCAATCTAGAAGCAAGATTCCACAAGCACAAAACAAAATGAACTCACACAAGATGTGTAGTATGAGCAGCCTAAAATAGGAAAATATCAATTTAACAGCCAATCAACAGCTATCCAATTTAGGAACAGAGGCATTTTATCCATTTTCATGGCTCCAGATTTGTATGAAAAGGTTTTAAGAACCTTCCAAATATGGACTCAAGATTAAAATAAAAATAAATCATTGATTTTTAAAATTTCTACTTTTAGTGATTTTATCCTAGGTTTTTTACAATGATTTTTACTAGCAACATCTTCAATGGCACAAGCAGCCAAGCCAGCTTCAATGGAGGCAAGGCTCAGAACGTGGAGGCACCTGTTTACACCCAAGCCTTTGAGGCGGGTAATGAGGAAGCTGATCTGTTACTGTCCCCGACCCATATGGCTTTGACTTGTTTGAGAGTCACTTAGCATCTAGCTCTGCCCTTGATCCCACACCCACCCCTTCACAAGCTGCCTGTCAACCAACCAATCAGGATGGCAACCTTGATTCAGAACAACTTCCCATCACTGCCCAACCTGCCCCCCCCTCAGCCAATCAGGCTTCAGTTCCTGCCGCCCAGCGCCCCAAACGCAGAATAATCACTGCCCAAATTCTTCAGGAAATTGTGGCACTCAACCTGCAGGGTCTGTCCTGGGATCAGATAGCTAGCCAATTGCAATTCACCCGGGCTACTGTCATGCAGGAATTCAACAACCTGATGAATAAGGGAAATCTGATTGGGATGGCCAAGAAGCCAAAGAAGGCCACAGAGTCCCAGATTAATGAGGCATACCCAATAATGCTTGACCTCCTCCAGCAGGACCCCAAGCTTCCCTTGACCCAGGTCCAGAAGCAACTTGCACACCAAAACATATGGGTGTCTGAGCGCATGTTGCAGCACTGGATGTATGGCAAAGTGGCTTCAATTAGGGTTCTTACAAATTTTGCTGGCAACCAATGGGATGGCGCTGAGGATACCCCATATGACACTGCAATTGAATCCACCCTGGTCAGATGCTTGACAAGTATAACAGATGACATCATGTTTGTCTTGTACTACAAGTTATTGGTTGCATTTGACAATTTTGGTGAGCAAGGAAAAGCTGCCACCAAGAATAGAAGGAAGAAGGTCAAGAAGGGGATATTCATTGGTGCATTTCTGGCTGTTTCAGCCAAGGATTTTGTCTACTATTGGACAAACCATGATTTCATTGATAGGTACTCATACGGCCACATCCTTGGTGGATTGCTCAAACCCTAGAATGGCTTGAATTCCAAATATCAGGTTTTCTTGAGCCACCAGATGGAGGGAAGCTCCACAGCCCTTGAGGCCTTCCAGGAACGCGGGCACCAGGCCTCTGTGTACCCAGCTGGTCACGCTGACGTGCATCTGGCAGATGTTGTGTTCTTTAATATTGGAGATACACTCCAGGAGCGCCGCCCTCAGGCTTTCAACAACCTCTATCTTGGGGTCCTTGATCAAAATTTTCTCTTTGGTCACCAAATGCTGGCTGACTTGTTTGCACAAATGGTTTTCCATGTGAACATGGGCAACCAATCATGCAAGGATAAGCACCTCCCACCCTGTGCCACAGCCACCTACCAGCCCATCCAGCCAATGACTGATGAGGAGTACAATGAGCGGTATATGGCAGCCATCACGCACAATCCTCCTGCCTCCACCCCCACCACCAACACCCCCCACCCACAAACCCAACCCATCCAATCCCAGACCCCCCAGGCCAGCACCGCCTCTACGTCTTCCTTCCTGCGCCATTCTGCCTACTAGGCATCACTCTTCCCTGCCTCAATAAGCCCCCTGGTTCCAAAAAATTTCTATTTATATTATCTTTATTTTAAATTTCAATTGTTTGTGTTCTCTTTGTTTATAGTTGGCTATATTCTTTATGTTCAGCTTATTTCTATAAAATCATATATTTACTATGTTGTGTATCTAGATCCTGAACACAGTTATTTTTAGCACCCAAACACTGCCCTTGTGAAAATATTAACAATAATTTGGTGATCAACTGAATTTAAATTAGAAAAATTTAGTGTTAACTGTTTTTATATAAAGTTGTTACTGATCCAAATTCAAAACCTTAATGATAAACTTTAAGCCAATAAGGAGCCAAGTGATAAAGTGATTGTTGTGACATAAAGGGTCATTCAATAATTCTTTGATGCATGTGCGCTAATTAATATGATTGGCTGGATTTTATGCCATTGTACGCCATTGCTGCCGTGGCAAGTTGTTGATGGACTAGTGCCCAATCAGCTGCTGGGTTAGCACTAGTCCATCAACAACTTGCCACAGCGGCAATGGCGTACAATGGCAAAAAATCCAGCCAATCATATTAATTAGTGCACATGCATCAAAGAATTATTGAATGACCCTTTATGTCACAACAATCACTTTATCACTTGGCTCCTTATTGGCTTAAAGTTTATCATTAGGGTTTTGAATTTGGATCAGTAACAACTTTATCTAAAAACAGTTAACACTATAATTTTCTAATTCAAATTTAGCTGATCATCAAATTGTTGTTACTATTTTCACAAGGGGCTATGTCAAGCGCCAAAAATAATATGGTAATCAAGGAAACAATGCCAACACAAAACAAACAACACATATTGAGATGAGCGTAAAACATATACACAATGGGTAAAAAGATGCAATAATGTAGTAAATGGGAAAACAAAAAGGAATAAACAAAGAGGTAACAGTATCAAAATAATACAGAATTTATTGAGGCAAAAGCTATAAAAACATATGGAAAGGTTAGTAAAAAATTAATGAGAGAATTGGAAAAGCTTCTGAAGGACCTTGACTTGGCAATTGCCAAAATAAAGGACATTGGCCGCAAGGTCAAAGCCAAAGTGAAGTCTGCCGTCTTCACTGGGGACAAAATTGACAAGGTGTCTACAAAGGCACTAATGTCAAAAATGCCTGACACCCCAGAGAAGACAATTGAGCGCTTACTAAACATTCAAAAAACTGTGGTCAAGGGCCTCCAGTTCAAGGCATACAATCTTTCTGCACCGTCTGTCTGGGTCAATGACCCGGAAATGTATGCCCACCTCAAACCTGCCAAGCGTGCCAGGGCAGAGGATACCAAATTGCTTGCACAACTGCTTGCGCCAAGAATGGCAAAGCTGGCTGAAGCTGCTGGAAAGAAAGAAACCCAGGAAGGTTACCTAAAAAATTATAATTAATAAAAATTCTTAAATACTTACCTTTTTTTAGAAGATGTTGATGGTGAACTTTGCTGGTTCCTGGTCCCTTTTGTACCCCCATCTTCTATGCCAACTATGCTAATCATATAGCAAGGCAGCTTTTCCTGTCCCCCCTGTCTTGCAGGAGCTTGAAGACAGGATCCATGGTACATTCCCAATGTCAAGGGAGGCATTGGCTGGGCTTTTGCATGGTGAGGGGGCATCTGAGTGGGCAGTTACTGCCTACAAGGATGCCCAATTGGTCCGCCTGGACCTGGTTAACCTCAGTGGAGTTTACTGTGTAAACTCCATTAAGCTTGTTTAGGACGTCCTGGTGATGCTCCCATTCAAGAATATACTGGAGATGGGCCGGGCTCATGCGGCTGCTTGCTTCTGCTTTCCGGTGGAGCATACCATCTCTTACCTGTTGGAGAACTTTGGGCGCACAGTGTTGAAATTGGCTGTTGCAGACGCAACAGCCGTAAAGAAGATAAAAATCCTCCTGGTGGACTTTGGGCTGGCCTGGAGTGTCAACAAGACAGGGGTCCCTGCAGCTATAGAGCTGACCTTTGCCAAAACCAAGCATGAGAAGAAGATTAGCACTGTATATAACAAATTGTACAAGTTTACAGAAGCCTTTGCTGGACAAAGGCTTCACCTTGTTGTTTACCTGGGGTATCTTTTCTTCTTTGGGATGAGTGCCAGTGTAGAGGACTCAGACAGGTTCTTCTTGGGGTTGATGAGGCCAGGCTCTCACTGGACAGGAAGAAGGTCCCCCCTGGGTATGACTCAGTGGATCACATCATCCAGGACGCCCTGGTCCTGGCTGGCATCTTTGGGTTTGCAACCCTGCCAGAAAAGCTGCTCCTCTATTCCCACCTCACCATCCTTCCTTTTACCAGCTGCCGCAAATACTTTAATACGGGTGTATCCACTGTCCACGGTGTGGCAGTAGAGGTTGTGCGCCACCTCCATCACAGGGTGGGTACATACTGCCAAACCCATTACAGGTGCACTTAATTTTATCTCTATATCAATAAATATATTTATACTCTACTATATTTTTATATTATAAATAATTTTTCAAATAATATTTTAGCAAACAAGATTTGCAAAATATATTACGGAAATGGGTTTCATAAAAGTATAAAATAATACGGTAATAAAATAAATTTCAATCTTACAATTTACGTTTAATTTTTATAAGACTATTTTATATTTATTTGACAAAAGTGATATAAATATATTTGCGTAATCCAGTATCAAGTGTTTGGGATAACCTCAGATGACATATTAAATAATATATAAACAAAATAAATAAATTATTTACATCTATTGATGGTCCTTCTGAATGTGATTGCCGGTGTGGAACCATCTAAATATAAAATGATAATTAATAAATATTGAATAGTAAATTAGAGAATATAAAAAAAGTTGAACATACTAAGCCTTTAATTGATTGGATGTTTGGCTAGGCACGCAGGGATGAACAAATCAATGTGGCCATAGAATTTGGCCACAGTCTCAGCTGGGAGGGTATGAATCCCGTCCTGCAGCAAATCAAACAGGTCCTTGGTCCCTGTTGGGGTTCCTTGCTTGACAACTTGCTTGAGCCACCCAAAGACTTCTTCAATGGGATTTAGGAAGGGCAAATAGGCAGGGAGAAAGAGAAGGTGCAAATTTGCCGTGGCCAATTGCTGGGGGCCCACTGCAATGCTGGTGTTGATTGACGGAAATTCTTCAAGAATATCTGCCACCTTGTGGAGACCAACATTGTCCAATACAATTGCGTTGGTGAAGCCTGGGCTTGTGCGCCTCAGGTGCTCCTGGACCAATTGGAGAAATGATATGAAGGTCTGGCTTTTGTGAGAGCCTAGTATCATTTGGTACAGCTCAACCCCCTTTGGACTGAGGAGAGCCACCATTGAGTATGCTGCGGCGCGGACTGCAGCACGCCAAGCCATCCTGTCATTGGAGCCTTTGGGGACATACCCATACTCATTGCGCATTGACGAGGCAAATGCTGATTTGTTGGTATAATAGAATTTCACTGTCCCCTTGGCTTTGAGGGCAGTGTACGCCTCAGCATAATTTTTCCTGGTCTTGATATTGGCTGGGCTGTTCCAATTGTAGGGGGATACCCCGAGCTTTTTCCAGGAAAAGCGCATTCCCTTGACCAAATGATAATAGAAGGAAATTGAGGCCTCAATCCCAAAAGCAGACTTGACCATGGCCTATATATTTGCCAGTTTAAGATGGCAATCTTGGGTTATCCACTGGTGGATTGCCCATTTGTGATCCTTGGTGAGCATGGTTGAAACACACAAGGATTTCTCCCTGGCAAGGACCTGGCCAGTATCAATGAACTTGTTGAAGGTCTTTGAGCCGTACTTGGGATCCACCCCAACAAGAGCTGCAGCTACCTTGTAAACAACAGATTCCCGCATGAGCCAGAGAAGGATGATGCGCTTAATGTCAGGAATGCGCTTGTGAGCAGGCTTTTTAGCAGTGGGGATTGGCTTGTTGACGTTGGGCACAACACAGGGCATGGGCACCTTGGTGTAAAACGCAGCAACTTTCATTAACACCAGCTGTCCCTCATTGGTTTGGTAGAACTGGGGCTTCTTGTCATCCTCCTGATTGCCATCACTGATGTAGGGCTTGTAGCTAGTATCAAGTACAGGCTTCACCTTCTCCAGCATGGCTGACGGGACCAACTCTTGCTGGTACACAACATTGAACACATACAAAGTAAGTTCTACCTCCTTGTTTCTAACTGTTTTGGTAGTGGTAACATTGGAGGGCTTCTGGGTCAGCTTTGGGACCCAAGGGTTTATGCTCTGCACCCTAGCAGCTTGTGCTCCTTGAACCAGCTGTGTCAGTGCAGCGTCACTATGGAACTCTCCTCTCCTGTCTCCTTCTTGAGTAGGCACTTGGGTTGCACTAACTCTATTCTTTGACCCGCGGGGGCAACCACGACCGCGGCGCACAACAGGTGCAATGGTAGTCTGTTGCTGTGTTCCTTCCATTTTGAGAATTTAATAAAATATTAAATAAAACTTAATTAAGTTACTCCCTATTTTTAATTTTTGCTTTTATCTGTTTATGGATATTCAATTAATATTTTTCCCACCCAATATTGTAAATTTAGATTTTTTATTTCTTAGTTAGTTGTTTTTGGTTTTACCACACCAATTTTAGAATACCCAACATAATTTCCACCCATTTTCCCATATTTTACGCCAAATTAAGCACCCAACACAATATTTTTAAAATTTTTGTTTCAGATCTCATGTCTTATTTTAGATACCTTGGTATCATTCTTGATTACAACCCATATCACAAACTGATTGAGTGATTTTGTTTACATAGTGAGTTGCTATTGTGTTTTGTTTTTGGATTGAGTTTTGACACACCATTATTGGGTGAATTTCTGTCACCAATTCACATAGTAAACATATGTACACCAAAAGTCAACTCACACCATTTTGTTTGTGAATCCATGTATTTTGGATTATATTTTGAATGGTTTTGCTTTGCGTGTGAGTACTTTGTTGCAGTGTTGACCCATTTTGCCCATTAACGCCAATAAACCCTGTTAACAGAGTGTATATTTTAACCTGAGAGTTGGATTTTGTTTAAATCTGAAATCATTTTGTTTAAATCTGAAGTATTTTTGCTTGTTGCCATAGCTTTTAAAACTACTGTAGAGCTTTTTATTTTTAAAAGAAAGGTTACACTCAAATTTATGTATAGCTTTATTAATAAACCATAAAATGTAAAACTACATAAACAACTAATTTATAAGCAAAAATATTTTTTGAAATTTTAATTTTATTATAGCTTGTGTAGAGTTATGATAATACTTCAGTATAAGCATAATAAAGAATATTTTCTACAAAACACATAATATGATATAGTTGCATAGTGATATTATTATTTGATAAGTTATTATAGAAAATTATAATAAAAATTATAGAGAACATTACTTACCTATCAAATCTATACTAAATAATTTTATATGATCCACCCTCCTGACAGTGCAGAATTTTTTTAAGAGTTTTTTTTGGTCCCTGGCGCAGCCAGGGGCCAACAAACCCTAAAGAAATTTCGAGGAAAGAAGTAGAGATGGAAAAATAAATTTTTCAAAAGAAAAATCATTGGTTTACTGCACTTTGTTTTAAGTACATTACTTTACTCATTGTGATTTGGGCACTTCAATTTTATGACCTCAATTTAAACTATCTTTTTACCAGTTATTACATCTAACTTAAAGGCACACTGCTTTAAAACCAAAAATAGTAATACATAAAAATACATTGTTAAAACAGCTTGACCTTAAGTTAGATACAATAACTAGTAAAAAGCTAGTTTATAAAATAAGTGAAAAAGTCCAATTTAATATAGTGCTACCTATAACAGAATTGTTTAATAAAATATAACTCAATAAGAGAAGGTTGTATTCCAGTTTAATTTATTATTAATTATATAATTTGGTGAACAGCAGATATCAGAATTTTAGCTATCCTAGAATGGAATTGGTTAAATACTTAAGAATGCCAATTTTTCTAAAAGAATTGGGTTGAATACAGAATAAATCCTTTGACTTCCTGTTTGAGACGCCCATCAATTAAATTTATTTCAAATTCAGTCAATTATGATTTGAGATTGGTTCTTGGATTTGAAAACCCCAAAATTTTATATTTGTTATTTATTTCATGCTGTCTATGATTTTTAAGACTTATAGAAAATACCAAATTTTACATTATAATCCTGCATTTCCAATTCATGCATCCCACATTCTATTGATGAGTTTTTTTCTTGAGTTAGTTGAATTATTTTCAATAGGGATGTGAAATTTGCAAACTTAAAAAATTAAACAATGTCAAATTAAATAAATGATTTTATAAAATATTTTAATTTTCACTCAGCTGAGTTGCCCGCAAAAAAAAGATTCAAAATTTGGTCCTAGGATTTGACAATCCCGCATTTCTGCATTTAGGTTCTGAATTTGAAGTACTTAGCAATCCCATTTGGGTTATTCAATGCCACCAGCAGCTTCCAGTGGATGATCAACTCAGAATTGGGAGAATACTTTGATTAATTATGTGTCACCTACCTTTAATAGCATCCTCATCTACAGAAAAAGTCACAAGGAAGACCTACAACACCTGGACCTAATACTAGAAAAGTTCTCTCAAGCTAGCCTGTATGCCAATCTTAAGAAATGTGAGTTCCTCTAGCCTGAGGTAGAATTCCTGGGCTACATATCCAAGACCAGTGGATTTGTCATGGCATAAGACAAGGTGGGCGCAGTAACATCTTGGCCAACACCAACCTTCAGGAAAGTTGTTAGAAGCTTTTTGGGTTTGGTAAACTATTACTGGATTCATCAAAAACAATTCTTGAATCATCTTGCTCTTGACCAGAATCTGTTCTGACAAAGTACAGTTTGTATGGTCCCTCTGGGTGTTTTTCTGCCTTTGATACCCTTAAAATGACCTTCACTACTGCCCCTGTCCTTACTATGCCTGACTCTACCAAGCCTAAGTCCTCAAGACAGTACATCTAATTTTTTAATAGGTGAGGCGCTTCTTCAAAAAGGAGGGAATAATATGCTAAATTCTGTAGAATTTATTCAAAGAAAATGATCCCTGATAAAGAAAACTACCCAATCTACAACAATAAAAATGCTAGCAATCATGAAGACACTGAAACACTGGAGAAGATACTTTGGCGCTGAGTTCTTCATTAAAGTACTAGCTGATTACAAGAACCTAACATACTTCTTTAAACCCAGACAGCTGAACCAGAGACAGAATTGATGGGCCTTGGAACTAGTGTACTGTTGCAACCAAGATTATCCCCTTGTCCACTAATATATCTCACAATACACAGGGGGTGCACAAATAGTTAACCCATTGTGTGAATAACAGTATAGAGCTGCCTAGGGACAATGGCAAATTGCGGGCACTGTCTCCTAATTAGGAGTGCTACCAATTCAACATGATGATCCCTCCCATGTTATTCCCAGCCCAAACAAGACATGAAACATGCCACTATGCCACCCCCTGATGGATTTGTGGCTTCTCAATATAGTATATTAACTACAATATTATCCAATAAACTACATTTTATTCCTATTCTTGTCATTTCTATCTGGACTGTTGTCTTTCTCAATTCAAATATCAAACTATTATTGGTTCAGTTTCAACAGTATTACACCTTGAATATTGACTAAAAACCAGAAAAGATCAATGTGATACCTGATGTCCTTAGCAGAAAAGCAGACTCAATCCCATCATCAATAGAAACTAGAGATCAATATACACATACTCTATTGAGCCCAGTCAGCCTAGGTATCCACCTAAACTACATGAAGATCATGGCCCACAAATCAGACATAATCAAGGCTCATACTACTGTCCAGCTCTTCATAACTCTGATTGCTGACCTGTCCAATTGTCACAACTGAGATTCCCTCCTTGCCTGCTAATGTATCTCACAATACACAGGGAGTGCTCAATGAGTTTCCCCATGATGTATCTAACAACATTGATTAATCTGATGACAATGTTGAATTACGGCACTATCTACTAATTAGAAGCGCTGAAAATTCAACACATTGATCCCTGTGCAAGTTATTCCACAATACCAAACCTTATATGGAGCCCACCACCATGCCACCCCCTGGTGGCCTTGTGGCTTTCCCAGTATAGTATATTAGTCACAATAACAACCAATAGACCTTACCTTATTCTTATTCTTATTGTTCTTTCTATTGGTCTGTTGTCTTCCCCAATCAAATACTGAACTATCATTGGTTTAGTTGCAACACAAGGACCCATATAGCCCCCACTACAAGAAAAAATTCTCCCTTAAAGGCACCTTTAAAGACCCAACAATTGGGGGAGTATTTTAGCAAAATAAGGTACCAAGTTGGCGACTTGGAATCCTGTGAGTGCCATCACAATGGGGTAGACCACCATCATCCATCTGAAGACCTTGGCGTGTATGTTATATTGTCCAAAATTACCGGCAAAATATGTAAGTACGTAGTATACACAGGTGTATATAGCTACGGACTGGGTGAAGTGGGGCAACACCAGTGTGGGCCAGGAGTACTGCTCGGAGGAGTTTAGCTGTGCTGGCTCCTCATAGATGTACTTGCCAGGTGGTTTATTGAATGGCCCATGCTGGTGATTGTATTGGTGGCCCCCAATCCCTAGGCAGGCTGTGAGTACAGCTGAGAAGATTAAATGGTTCATCTTCTGATTCTGGGAAAGGGCAGACAAAGCTTAGTGTCTTTAACTTTCTTGTAGGGTAAAGTTCTGATTGATTTATATAATACTATTGAGGGGTAATTTCACTCAATGATAGCACAAGCTATCATCAAGTGAATTGGCTTTATTATATACTATCATCCTTATGGTGGCATGAATAGAGTAGAACACTGGACAGGGAATCCCAAACACTTGGTGTTGTCTGGAATTCCCTTTTGGGAGGGGAATTGGGAGTGGTGTGCAGGCAATGAATTGTTACTTCTGGGCTTGCATTGGCTTGGTGTATCATTGGATGTTTTCATGCATCCAATTTTGGATTCTGAAGTTAATGCAGGAATGGGTGGGTTGAGCAGCTTGTCAGCCCCTCCCAAATTTGGTAAATTCCAAATTTGGATAGCAGTTCCCCCTCCATTTGGGTTTGGGGAAATTGTCTTTTTTGGTTTCCTCATTTGGCAGTTTCCTCATTTGGTGGCCTGGGCAGGGGACTGGCTGGCAGGAGTGGGTAGGCAGGCAGGCAGGGGCTGACTGGCTGGCTGGGGGCAGGCGGGGTATAAAACCCGTCCAAATTAAAAAATTTATTTTTATTTATGTTTCCTTGCCTCGGCTTTTTGCGGCAGTTCCCCAATAAGGGGGAACTGCTGCCATTTTTTATTTTGTTTATCAAGTTTGATTAGGCAAAAAATATTGTCCTGAACCAAGGTGTTGTCAGGAATATTCCTGACAGCACCACACTACTGCTCCACAACCAAATCTATGTGCCTTAAGGACAAACAAGGACCAAATTACTTATAGACTACCATAAATCATAGATAGCTGAACACCCAGAAAGGCTCAAAACCCTCTGAAGCATCAAGAGAAACTATGTGTGACCCAAGATCAAAAAGGATGTGGCTGACTACCTGGAAGGATGTGATACCTATTGTTATAGTAGAAAACCAAATAGAAGGAATAAAATGTCCCCGTAGAAGCTGAAATCAATAAAGAACTGCCACCAAGCCCTTGAGAAAAATAGACAACTTAATTGCTGTCATTGATAAAAAATGGATCAAAGCTGGAGTTGCTTTAATAGCCCTGAAAAATCTTTACTTGCCATATTTCCCCCCCCCCCCCCAATTAATTACAACAAGAAAATTACATGTTATACCCTGGCAGGGGATGGTAGCGCTTGACCTGCTGGTTGCCCAATTTTTTTGAATTATGACGTTGTTGAGTCAAAGTTGATAGCAAGACCCCAAACTTCTGAAAATATTCTTGCTAGCTAATCAGATGCCAAAAAATCCCCCACCCCCATCCTGAATCATCTTAAGACTTCCCCCATTTCACTCTAGAAAATTGTTTCTAGATAGCTTATTATCCCTGATACTGAAAAAAGGGAGTTTTACACCCATATTAAAATATCTTGGCCTACTGGCTCCTGTTTTGGACAAAAAGTCTGCAACTATATTCCAGTTTGCATCCAATTCTCTTTCAGTTCCTTGGCCTGCTTTATATTATGCCTCCTCATCTTTTACTTATGATTTTCTGTTCCAATTTTTTCATTTTGGTTTTGGTTGCTGTCTTCTGCTATACATACAAAGATGCAAAATTAATGAGCCCTTCAACACAAATTGGTTTAGTGCTACTCAATTAGTTGAAAATCTGTTTATTTTATCCTCATTGTTTTTCATTGAATAGTGCTGCACTCCATCTAACTCTTACACCTGTGGCCAAACCAAGCCTTGCAGTACTAAACCTGATAAACTGTTAAGGCCCTTGTATATTTCTTCCATACCCTGGAGATCAATTTCAATGAGCAACTATGTAGAACCATCTATTATAATCTATTCAATGCCATCCTTATAATGGTAGACAGATTCACAAATATTTCCTACTTTGTTCTCACAGCAACCCATTGTTTGGATGCAAAGACTGCCAGACACTTTCAAAACTGTATTTTGACTCAAAATGACACATCTCAAGAGATAATCACATATAGAGGCCCCCAGTTCACCTCCAACCATTTGATGTAAGTGATGAAAGACTTTGGTCTCAAGCACTGCAGCTCAACATCTTGCCACCCACAGACTGACAGCTAAACAAAACAAGTGGACCAGATAATAGAGCAATATCTCTGATGCTACGCAAACACTAAACAGGACAATTAGGTTAGCATTTTACCCATGGTACAGTATGCTTACAATATCAAATATCATGGCTCAACTGGGATGTTCTCCTTCAAAGCCAACCATGGCTTTGACCCTGCCTAGGATCCCAAGATTGGCAAAAAGGAAAACAACTCTTCTGGACAAGCATAGATTAAACAAATATAAAACACCCAAGCCACCTGACTCAAGAACTTGAACCAAGCTGTTCAAATCTTCTAAGTGTTTTCTAAAAAAGAGTCTCAATCAAACCCCTGAAAGTTGGAGATGAGGTATAACTGTATTCACACAGCATACCTCTGCATTTCTCCTGCAGAAAACTGAATCACAGACACAGCAGCCCATACAGGATTATCAAGTTAATAGTAGATTTTGCCTTCAAACTAGACCTACTCCCTAACTGAAAGATTCATGATGTTTTTCACAGGCTCTTATTGTTCAAAAAGAAGGAAAACTTCCTCCTCCATCAAAAACTTAAGTCCAAACTACCTCTCATTCAAGTAGGGTGCTTCAAAAAATATGAAGCTGAATATATTATAGAGATCATATTCACTATAAAAACTCACAGTACTATGTTAATTAGTCAACCTACCCTCTAAAGAAAGCATATTAGAACCTCTCTATAACCTGCCCAATACCTAGCTAGCCATCTAACAGTACCTAAATAAGAAGGCTATCAGAGGAAAGACCCCATAAAGGAAGGAAATGATGTCATAAATGTCATTTTTCTCTTCTAATCATAAAGCAAGAATAAAAGCAGGAATCAAACCCTGCCCCCCACACTCTGCGGCCTGAAAGCTTGCAAGATCATGTTATTGCCACTGATATCACTTTCACTCAGCTTTTCAGAGTATTAAATATAACTCTATTTGGCTTGATGGACTCCTTGGTTCCAAATTCAGGCTCATGGTCTCTTCTTGGTTAATTATTTTCTTAAATTATTAAGTTGTCCCATATTGTTACAGTAGAGCCCCAAATGATAAGTATAGTACTTTTTTGTAGAACTAGAAACCAGAGAAGAAAATCTGCTAATCCCTTGACTATGTTAAGTGATTTAAATGTTGTTATTGAAAGAAGATAGTTTAAAGCAGGAGTTGCCCAAATACCCTTGGAAAATCTAGATCTCCCACTTTCTGCTGATTAATCATAATAGGTTATTATTTGTTACTCCCTGCTTAACAAGGATAATGCTTGACCTGCTGGCTGTCAATTTTTTTATTTATGATGTTATTGAGTCAAATTTTAATGTGGGCTTTCAAACTGCTGAAAATATTTTTCTTGATCAATCAGAAGTGTTAGAAGCCTTTCCTCTCCCAATCCAAATTTCTTTAAAACTTCCCACTCTCGCTCTAAAAACAAGCTTCTAGATAGCTATATTTCCCTGAAGAATAAAAACAATTATTTAAACCCTATGTTTGAGTATCTAGGCCTCTTGGACCCAGTAGTTGACAACATTTCTGCTGCTGTCAGGGCCCAAGGGCTCCCAACTCTGATCCATTTAAACTATAGTCTAAGAGAAGTCCTTTATTTATTATTCAGACCAAGAATGATCACAATGGGGAAAAAGGGAACTAGATTATTTTTATACCATTTGCATTGGTCTTTGAGATTATTCCAGATTATTCCTGGAGGTCCTTGTCTCTCTATCAGGGGGATCATGCTAAAAGCTTGAGACATCAGCTGACTAATTCTAATCATATTCCTTTGGCCAGATTCAAACTTTATGCTTTGCCTCGGTTAGTCAGCTAAAAATACTTCAGCAGGATTTCCCTCATCTGGGGCTTTTATTTGAGCGTAAGAACATCCAAAACTGGTTGCTGGAAGCTGAGATATGATTGGATTTGCTCGCTCATTAATTGTTGCTTGTCTTGATTTGAAATCCAATCTTGCACCCATTTCAGGACATGTTGACAGGGTTTTTGAACTCGGCTTTTTAAATTGCCATAACTTTTGATCTAGGGTACCTAGGGATATCACCAAGGTGGCTTTCTGACGGCAAGAGGTAACTTTATTGATCCAATCTTTTTAAATGTGATTTTTTAAAGCTATCATGTCATGGCGGGCCATGACAGCAGCTCTATTTCAGTATGTTGCAAACTTCTTGACTGCCCCTTGGCCTGTCTTGCATCATTATGCTTTATTGGCTTTGTCCTCAGATTTACCTCTTCAGTTGATGTTGCTCATTTTGGTTCTCCTGTTGATAATTTTTTACACCCTAGAAGGCACAAAATTATTAACCTCCCCTCTGAGTTTGGTTTAGTGTTGCTGAAGCAACTAGCAATTTGTTATTTTATTGTCATTGTTTTTCAATGCATCTCACATTATGTCATTTAACTCTTATATCTACCCTGTAGTGGTCTCTGCCCACTTTCCAAGTGATTCTACTGCCCACGTCAAATAGTGTTCTACCCAGCAATTGATACCATGTTACTATATTACTTTACTTTTAATTTTTTACATTCATGACCTGCTCTTAAAGGCTCATAAACTGGTAATATTTGGGGGGAGGTCACTTGATAAAGAGACTAGTTTCTGATAATTTTTCCTTGGTTTACTTTAACTCCCCTCCATTGTCTTCTTCTGTGACCTTTGATAAAGATTCTGATCCCTTGGGAGAGAAAAATCCCATTTTTAGGTTCTCACAATTCAATCTATTCTTTCACTTACTATTTCTCCTGGTTGATTTGTGACTCATTTTTTGAATTCTAGATGCATATTTTTCTTCATTTTCTACAGCAGGCTTACTGTGAAAACCCCTTAAGAGCAGGCATCCCAATGATTCACTGTGTTGGGATTTTTGACCAATCAATGATGCCAATTATGACAGAGCTCATAGATTAGGATCTCAACAGCCAACTTCATAAATTAACTGTATAAAAATAAATTATGCCAATTATGATGGAGCTCCTGGATATGGATTAAAGCAGCTTAACACCATAGATTCTTAATATAAAATGTATGTATATTGGACCAGCAGCAGTCTTCTGACTTGAACCATAAATGGGCCAATAGTAAGCGCCATTGCAGCACTTAGTTGATCCATGATTTGCTGCAGCGCTACCTTGGAAAAGTTGCAGGCACCAAATGTAAGGGTTAAATGGTGGGCTGTAAGATGCAATGAAAAATGATGTGGATAAAATAAAAAAATTGTCAATTGCTTCAACAACACTAAGCCAAATTGATGAGAGGGGGTTACTAATTTTGCGCCTTTGTGAGTGTAACAAATGGCAGACATTAGGACCAAAATCAAGCTCATTAACTGAAGAGGTAAATCAGAGGACAAAGCCAGAGGGGCCAAAGGGTACGAAGCGGGCCAAGGCGCAGTCAAAGAGTCAGCAGCAAACTGAAAGAGGGCAGCCAACATACTGTCAACCACAGGGGCCAAGAGGCCAATATACTCTAACATGAGGTTTTTTGGAGACTTGTTTTTTATTTTTCAGGGAAATATAGCTATCTAGAAATAATTTTCTAGAGTGGGATGGGGGAAGTCTTAACGTGATTCAGGATGGGGGTGGGGGGATTTTTTGGCATCTGATTGGCTAGCAAGAATATCTTCAGCAGTTGGAGGTCCTGCATTGGAATTTGAGTCAATAACGTCATAATTTGAAAAATATTTAGCATCCAGCAATTCAAGTGCTACCATCTCCCAATAGTGTATAGAGCATAATGTTCTTGTCATAATTATTTGGGAAGAAATAAGGCAGGTCCAGATTTTCCAGGGCTATTTGAGCGACCCCAGCTTTGAACCATTTTTTGTCTATGACAATGTTTAAGTTGTCTATTTTTTTCAAGGGTTTGGCTGCAGTTCTTCACTGGTTTCTGGTTTTACGGGGGTGCACTATCCCTTCCATTTGGTTTTCTACTGTAACACCAAAGTGCAGCACTACTTTTACATTGAGCGCCAAGGCGCTGGGTTTGATTCCCCATAATCTCAAATTCCCATACTGTAAATTCAGAACCTAAATGTAAAAATGCGGGATTGTCAAATCCTTGGTCCAAATTTCAAATCACTTTTGCAGGCAACTCAGCTGAGTGAAAAATAAAATATTTAATAAAATCAAACATTTAATTTGACTTTTTGATTTAATTAAATTGGCAAATTTTGAATCTCTTGAGCAGATAACTCAACTAACAAAAGACAAAACACAGCAAACAGATTCAAGATACATGAATTGGAAATGTGAGATTCTAATGTACAATTTGAGATTTCCTGTATGCCAAACAAATCATATAAATCATGTAAAAATTAATGAATATGAAATTGCAGGATTGTCAAATCCAAGAACCAAATTTCAAATCAAAAATGAGGTGAATTTGAAATAAATATAATTTATGGGTGTCTCAAAAAGAATGCTAAAGGATCTAGAGTGGATTTGTGCTAATTCTTTTAGGAATCATAGGCATTCTCAAAAATCACCCTATTCCATTTTAGGACAGCTAAAATTTAGATGCTTGATTACAGTAGATTTTAAAAAACACTAATAATAAAATAGAATTATATATTAAAATCTGTTTTATCACATTGTCTTTTCCTTGATGTGTTGATAGTTTATTTGCTGTTGATAATTTGATTGCGTTTAATTGGATAGTTTCACCTCTAGTCACCTTGGCAATAGGAAAGCAAGTTGCCTCCGCAACCACAGCTGGTCTTGGGGAGGCGACTTGATTTCCTATTGCCAAGGCAACTGGAGGTGAAACTATCCAATTAAATGCAAGCACATTATTGACAGCAAATGAATTATCAACACATCAAGGAAAAGACAATGTGATAAAACAGATTGTAATATATAATTCTATTTTACTATTAGCATTTTCTAAAATCTACTGTAATCAAATGTCCTTAATAGCAATACATGAATATATAGTGTAGTAAACTTATGGGTTATCTTTACCACCTCTCCTTTTTTTCCTTGAAATCAGGTTTGCTTGGCTCCTGGCTATGCCAGGAGCCAAAAAACTTTTAAAAAAATTCTGTGTCATCAGGAGGCTAGCTCATAAAATTATTATATAGTTTTGTGGTCGCTATATTAGTGGTTTAGAGTGCAGAATATTGCATCATTTCCAGTTTAGACAATTTTACATTTCACTTAATTTCATGTCTAAACATGGTTGTTGAGATTGTATTTTTATTTGGTTTTATCCAGAGTGGAGCTTCCTGATTTTGTTACAAAAGTAACAATTTTGAGGCCCCGGGTGGGAATCAAACCCACTCCTAGCCACCAGGCGGGGCTAGCAGGCGGAGAAGATTCACCTGCGCCTGGATTTTTGCTTTTCAAAGCAAATTCAGGTGTGAGAACCATTCTTGCCCTGGTGGTAGCTGTGAGGCCTGTTCTGGGCATCAAAAGCTATGCCCAAGCCTTGGTGGGTTTGGCTGGGCCTGGGCAGGCTAATTTTAGCTTCCCAGTAAACCCAGTTCAAGCCCACCCTCCATTTAGTAATTTGGGGTCCCCAATTGAGGACCCCTTTTTTAATCAAGTTCCTGGGCCTCAGAAAAACCTATCAAACCAGTCCCAAAAAGGTGATCAAATTGGGAAAACCCCCATAACCCCAGAAGCCAAACCTGTCAGAACCAATGGCCAGCCAAGCCAAGATAGACCACCAAAAAGCCAAACAACTGTTCCTGAAAACCCCAAAAATGACCATGAAGCAGCCAACCAAATAGCAGAACCTGAGATATCAAGCCTTGCCACCCAGATAGCACCAGAATAATTCCCAGAGGCATTTGCATATGAGTAAGTATATAAATCAGAAGCACCTGAAAAAGTTCTGTATTGTCATCCTTACCAAATAAAGTTGTTATAAACCTTTGGTTCACCAATCTGTTTCCATACTTATTTTTAATACTCTGCCTTCTGCATACACCCAAGCGTCAGCACTCATCCACTGGGATAGATAGTCAGACTCCAGTTGACAAAACCAAAGCCTTTGACTACTACCATCCACCCAACACACCATTTGGCCCTGTGCATTTCACTAAGTATCCCGCTAATCCTGACCACAAACCCTGGGCATTGGAAGACTTACAGTGGTACGCCTGCCCAAACGCACCCAAGGAACCCTACCAAATTGTCTGTGACAGCAAAGCAATCACCATCTACCCTTTGATCTTCAACGGGAAGTACAACAATCCTGCTGCCTACCTGGCCCTCATGGAATCACCTCTGACACCCAAACTGACCATCTCAACCCCACCCACCTCTGATGCCACTGGCCAGAGTAGTCAATTCCTGGGAGTGCTTTACCTGGCACTCACAGGATTGATTGACTCCGCCTTGCCAACAGCTGGACCTTGGGCTGTGGCTGGGAAGGCCCTTTCCTACCTGTTAAAGTTAGGTCCCATCATCTGGTGAGCCATGCCAGTATCTGCTTTGACTCCTCCCTCACCCGCTGGAGCTCCACAGTACTCCTGGTATCCTGACAGATTTGGGTTGATTTGTCCTAGTTTCTTACTGTACATTCAATTTGGGTTCCAGTTCCTGCAATTAATATCTGAGTTTACTAGTGGCATTCAAAAGTGATTTGAAATTGGTTATTGGATTTGACAATCCCACAATTCCAAAAAACATAGTAAACTTGATGAAAATGGTTGATGGATTTGAACACTTCAAATCTGATTCCAGTTAATTCATTTTGTCCATTGGAAATATGCAGTTCAATTTGAACTTTGCAAAGTGTCTATGAGTTCCCGCATTTTTAAAAATCCAAATAGAAATACAAAGAGTTCAATTTAATTAAAAAAGGCTATCCCACAAAAGTGATTCAAAATTTGGACCAAGGATTTGACAATCCCATATTTTTGTTCAGGTTCTGAATTTACAGTACTCATGTCATCACATATGACTGTATTCAAGCAAATGCCCTGTGCCCTATAATATCAAATAATTGTGGTGCTGTAATGCAAAAAGTTTGACTCACTGGATGATATTGTTATGGTTTATTTTATCAGGATGGGAGCCAGAATTGATCAGTTTAGCCTTCCTCTCTCAAAATACTAAAATAGCATCCATATTAAGTCTCAGGGCCACCTTTAACTCAATTAGTTGACATGTTTCTTGAGGAAATGGTTTTCTAATGGGCAGTAATCAAAGGTGTTGCAATATTGAAAATGTACAACAACGTTTAAAAGATCTTAAATAGAAGGGTCAAATCTAAGCTTAGCTGGTTTATTTTTATCTTTGCTTAAACTTTTCTGCTGGATCACTTTATTCTTTATATGTATTCCTAGAGATTGTCGAAATCGCAGGCTTGACCTGCCAGCAAGGTTCCGAGTAAGCAGGTTTGTGACCCGCAATCTGATTACCCGGTCACTTGAAGCCAGACTAGGAAGTCAACTCAAATTACCAAATCCAACAACATGAACAGATGATGATCCTTTATGGTGGATACCTTGTTTTGGCGCTTGACTCATTATCAGGATCAAGCCACCCCCTTCTCCCATCCAGCCGTATGATCACCAATCATGTTCCTGTTATCCTTGATTCACATGAACTATATAATCACTATCTCACAATAAAGATTATTATCTATCTTCTAAATATTTTTCCCCTTGTAACTCTGCTAAAACAGCACAGTTACGACAAGATTTACACTGATATTAAACTCCTTGTTAAGTAGCTGTAATTTTTAGGAAATACTTCAAAAACCTGGTGCTCAATATTGCCCTTTTGGAATTTAAGAGCTAAATATCCCCCTCGTACTTTATTAAAAGATGTAATATGTTATTCAACAGATAGTAAAGGGGTTTCAAAAAATAGAAAGGTTTAATTTTTTATTGCTAAATAGATATATTTACTTTGTTTGGTTTGGTAAACTTGTTTTATTTATATCATAAACACATTTTAAGTTAATTGCAGTACTTAGCTTTAATTTTAAATTGTTGGAAATAAGGATTCATAAATGTTCTTTATTAATAGTGTTGGAAATGAAGTTTGATAAATATATACTTTAGGATGTGTCAGAAATATTTTAAAAATCAAGGTGTTAGAAATGACGCTGTCAGAAATGAGGTGGGTATCGATATTTGATTGATGATATCGTCTATATTCAATAAAGATACCAAATACTTCCTAAGTATTTGATGACTATGCGTTCAAAGCATGATTTTACGGGAACTTAAGAGGATGGAGTATTTAACCAAATTTTAACCAATCTCAAAGCTTGGGATTGCAACCATAATTGGTTTTAAAGTGGGCTTACAGTCGATCTGATTTCTTTGCCTCAAAGTACTAGATTGTATTCAAGGACAGTGAAAAGCCTGAAAATCTTCCAGAAATAAGGATAAAGCTAACTTAAACATTCAGCTTGAGAAGCTCAATAAAGCTTAAATACTTTAAAGTTAACCAGACTAGATACGAAACTTGCAGGGAAAATCCTAGACGGACAAAGTATGGTCAGTCTAGTTATTTTGATAGCATCCGGCCAAAACATTTGGCTCCTAAAAAACTGAAAGTTGAGGTACTAAAAGAAGATACAAAGTATACACCAAATACGAGATTCAGGTGAATAATATGCCTCACTAAGCAAAAATCATATCAGAAGGCTGATATGTATAACATGCATTTATTTAATACCTAAGAAAATTCAAGCCAAAGAAGAATCAGAGTTTATCTCGCGCAGGCTTGAGAGCAGGAAGGATTTTTCAATCTTCCTAGATAGTCCAATGGTATTAGGGTCTCTGCTTCGACGTCTAGATACAGGAGGTCTCGTTAATTTCTTGCAGAGAGCTGCTAGGTTTTCAAACATCAATGAGCTTGCACGGTATGTGGATAATATAACGAAATCGATCACTATATTAATTTGAAGTTTGATGACAAGCAAAAACAAAAATATCATCGAAAGAAAAGTTGTCAGAGCCCCAAAAGACACAAGTAAGCTGGAAAAAAGTAGGAGGACGGGTGAAAAAAGTGTCAAAATGGAGTAAAAAGCTAATGAGGGGATCATGACCAAAGTTTGATGTTAGGAGAAGGAAAACAGAGCCAAGAAAAAAGCTAGGTTAAGATAATGCACACAACCAGGAAACCACTAAAGTATCTAAAGCTTGGTCAGCTTAAGCCTATAGCTTTCCAGTGAGGAGAGCTATGCTTTTGACTTCGTCAAACTAGCCTACTCGCATAGTTGACTTGGGCTGCTTATATTCAGCCGACTTCCTTTACTTGGGATGGTTAACTTTGTGCGTCATTGATCAGAACAATTCACTTGGTTGGCTGCTAAACTATTTTCAAGCAAGTGTTATATATGCAGCTTTAATAAAGATATCCACTTCACATCCCAAAGCTCTTTCCTAACCTTTTGTAAGCACTCACTCAGTGCCACTTTCGCAAATAAATTCCAAAAGAACATCCAATCACGATAGATAAAGGCTCCTCATTTTTACCATATCAAATATAAAATCTAAACTAAACCCAATCTATTGAAAGAATGCAATAAAACCAGGAAGTCCTAAGTCAAAATCGAATCATTGAAGTTCAATTACCAAAAGATTTTTGTGAAAAGAATAGTTATTTTATATTAAATTTATATTGGACTTTAAAACCTTAAATCTCTAAGTGAAGGGATTGAGATAACAAATTTTGATTTTAGCCTCGATCAGATGCTCGCAATCCTAAACCCTGCTTCAAATTTCAAGCAATAAAATTTCTTGATAGCATCTAATAGCTACACTGCTTATTTGTGGTAAATACTGCTACATGAGAATTTATCTACCATGGCTGCTGGGACAAAAGCTGTAATCCAAATTAAAAAGATTAAAGTTAAGCCCCGTAAAATTCCCCAGCCTAATCCGTGTCTTGGTGAGATGGCTGCTGTTTTGAATTGCTGGGCATCCTTGGGAATGATTAATGCAAGGTGTTCTTCTGCTAAAGCTTTTGCGACCTGTATGATAGAGCCAGTAAGTATTTACGTCTTAGTAAACCAATATTTAATTTATTTTCAACCTTACTTTTTTTAAAAATAAGCTCTTCTATGCAGAACTATTTTTAGTGTGGGAGTTAGACTTTATTATTTGTCCTCTAACGTATAAAGAAGATGATTTTTATTTGAATTTCCTTGACTTTTGACCTTTTCTTTGCTAAAATTTTACAGCCCAAATTTGTGAAGCAAAAAAATGACACCAATTATCATCTGGCCCGTCTCAGCAAATATGTTCTATAATTGAAATCTTTAAAATATCTAGATGCTTCTTTCCACAATGTTTTTAAAACATTTTTATGAAAGGTATCAGAGCAAGAGGTACTAATTATTCCATTTTGCTATCTATATCTACTTTCTTAAACTCTTAACAGGATTGTTTCCTAAAAAGTCTATTAATCGACAAGCTTTCACATACTTTAAAGTTAGGAAGCAATTGAATTTTATAATCAACAGGTCAATGATAATCTTTGGTGCTTTTATATTTGAAGCTAGGATGCCAATTCTAGCCAAGTTGTAGTGTTTGATGTGAGGACCTTGTATTAATTGAAAGGTTTTCTGTTGGAACTCCTCTCACAGATACTTATCTTTTTATTAATATGCTTTTATTTTTTTATATTGATACTCCATTAATATAAAATCGCTTTTGTTCTTTAAAGTACAAGGTCCTTCAATATAAACATTATTGCTTAAGTTAAGTCCTCATCCTGTGCCAACAAAGCCTTTGCTTTCTTTCAATCAGGGTTGGGAAGGGTACAGTTCTTTAAATCAGAATAGAATATTGCAAATGGAGATTTAAATTAAGAGACTTGACCTTCCCGACCCTACTTTCAATACTTCTATTCAAAAGTTAATATTTGAGTAGGCGTTGTGCATATATGTAATACATCTATAAGTGTTCAAAAGGCATTCCGACTAATTATACAGAAATAACTTTATAATTTAAATCTATACAAAATTTGAAATCTGGGTGAAGCAACTAGCATTCATATATCACTCTAAACTTAGATTTACTTATTATATATAGTGGTTCTATAACCTGTTGAGTTGAACAAAAATACTAGCCTTTTACAAAACCAGTCCAGTTTAGAACTTTGAGATTAGACTGGTTGACCATAAGTAATCTGGCTAATCATTGTCATCAGATCTTGGTTATTACATGCCAAGGCATCATCATTTTGATATCACAAATATTAATTGCATGCTGTATAATCACTAGTCTATATTATTAAAGGTAGCAACTATATGCTGTATAACCACTAGTTTATATAATTTAATGTGTCATAACTGTGCTGTCTTAGCAAAGTTACAAGGGGAAAAATTGGAAACAGATAATATTCTTCATTGAGAGATAACTATTATATAGTTGTCGTGAATTGTGGATATCAGGAATATGATTGTGTTGATCACTTGGTTGGATGGCTAGGGAGGTGACTTGATCCTGATAATGAGTCAAGCGCTAAATCAAGACATCCACCATATGGGATCATCAATTGCTCATGTTGCTGTTTCTGGGAATTCAAGTTGACTTCCACATTTGGCTACGGGTCACTGGGAAGTTGGATTGCAGGTCACAAACCCGCTTGGTTGGAACCTTTCCAGGGGTGGACCCTGTTGTTTTGACAGAAGTAGACCATCTATTTTTATAAATCCTGTACCCAAGCAGCATCATTTACAACATTGGCGCACATGGCTTCTAAAAATTTAAGCTTCCTCACTTCCTACCCCCATGACCCTGTTTTTGTGGAGGGAGGGAGGGAGGAAAGTACCTGCTGATACCTTCAGTTCCTTCTCTTCAATACAACCCAGTACCAACCTTCACTGCTTCTGGCTTGTTACCAGTTGACTCTCTGATTCCCCTTATGGTCAATAATGATTAAGAAAGTGATTGCCTAACTGCCAAAAAAATTTTGAGGTTACCAGCTCCCAATCAAGTATGATCTCCTGTATTAACACTATTGAACAAGCTCTTCCCTCCTTGACACCAATTCAGTTTGATCCATGGCTGAAGAAACTGTCATGAACAATGTCTCATGCTCCCTGAAGCCTTCTTTGGCAAAGGAAGTCTGATGTCAATAATCGCTTTCTTCTGCTTCTGGTTGTTCTCCTGATGAAATAACCCTATGAATCTGATAGCCTACAAACTAATTGTTGTTCTGGTACCTGCTATAGATCCTTAAATCTTAAAAAACATATATCAGAAGCTGTTAACTTCCAATCTGGAATGACTCAATGGATGAGCAAGATAGAACATGCCCTTTCTTCCTTGGTGTCTACCCAGATAAAGTAGCATAATCCCTGGAGTTCCATGGTCATCCACAGAAAATTCCTAAAGAGCCTAAACACATCCAGAACAACTGCACTATGGAAATCTCTGCTCTTCAGGAAACTATAAAGGCTTAAGAGAGACAGATGGGTTTTCTGGAAGAGGAATTAGCCCTGAATTTTCAGGAAAAGAAATAATGACCAGATGAGTTAGATGCTCAATGTACTGTCTTTGACTCCCTTCAGGACCAAATAATAAGCACATTACAGATGCCTCAGCAATTAGTGTCCCTGAGCCTCTAATGGGATTGCATAGGAATAATAAACCTGATTGTCCCCCCTCTCATTAAATTCATATCACATTTTCCCTTCCTGACTTCCATAACTGTCACAGAAGCAATGAAGAGTATATTAACTCCAGTGCATCCTCAGCAGGTATCCTGGAGCCTTCCTGGGAACCTGATAGAAATTACTTCATCACTTCTAGTGGTTCCACAGCAGCCAAACCTCATGCTGGCTATAACAAGGAAAAATACACTGATAATTCTGAAGCTGAGAAGGACACAAAGGATTGCTCAAAAAACTACTAAACAGCCAGTAAAAAGGAGCAATTATTGGGTGCATTTGTGGTTTCACCACCCTCCTCTCCTCTCATTCCTCTTCCCCCTGACAAGCCTGTGCCTGACCCTGGTGCTTGTTGTTCCTTTATGCCAGAATCCGCTGATGATCCTCCATTATTTGAATTCATCTCTCAACCATACTTTGTGAATTGTCACACTGAGAGTGTGCAAGAGGGTCTCATCCACTGGGTCTTCACTATCAATAACTGGACTTTTCACATAAAACTTTGCCCTGAAGTTGGTATCTATTGTAAATCCCAACAAACTATGTTGCTGCCCTATGCTGAGCAGCTGAAACAACATCAGATTGAGGTCAAACATAAGGATGATAGTGCATAACACTTTTTCAAGCTATTATACACTGAAAATATTTCTGCACTCTTGAAATCCATTAAGGAAGCTAGCCCAGCTGTTGGAGCTGTCATGGCTACCTTATTGAACAAGTTCAAAGGGTTGAGTATACACCAGGATTTTAAGGTTGTGTTGATCAAGAAAGACCATCAAGATTGTACTTACCTCAACTTAGTGGTAAGCAAACCCCATGTGCAAGCTATTCTTGATTCTGGAGTCCCAGGCAATATAAATTATTCATATCTGGTTAAGAGGGTGAAGTAGCACCAGAATTTGCCTACCACAAGAAGTTTGTCATAGTGGGACTCCAGAATACTAGGATTAAAGGCACCTACTAATATCTTCCTCTTTACTTTAAAAAACTGATGATGACTTTCCCAGTCATTCTCCTAGAGAACAACAGCTACAATATTATTATTGAAACTAAATTTATGGTTCAATATGCCACAGTTGCTAACTATGGTGGCTACACTTTTGGAATTATTGAGGCACTTAATTCAAATATTCTACAATGACAGCTGCCCTACCAATATCACCCTATAATGCCTGATACTCTGGGTCATCAAGCTACAGGCTTGTGAATATAAGATTACCATTGGGCTGTTGATATTTACTAGAGATCAAATTACCTCTTCTGCCTCCAAACCGTTGCCCTTGTATCTTCTATGACAGACTTCCTGTATGAAAAGCTCCGGGAGGACCCTTCTTTGTGGTGAAAGGAGCCATTGAAAATACAGAAGGCTCTCAAGATGCTAGAAACCAAAACCAAGGTTAACAAAGGCCAGCTCCTAAAGCTGTGTGGGGACTCTTTTCTGCCCTATATCTGCCCATCCTTACAAACAGACTCATTGTTAGCTACCAAAAATACCACTAACCACGGTGGGATTCAGAAAACTCTGGCCCTGCTACAAAAGCACTGTTTCTTGTAAGGCTTGTACTCATATGTAGTGAAAACACTAGCTGCCTGTCACAACTGCAACATCAAAAGGTCTAAGGTTGCCAAGCTCTAACACAAACTTTTCTACCCTGGGTTTGACTTCCATAAAGTTGTCATCAATGTGGTGGTCCCCTTGCCAGTTGCCAATGGCTGCAAAAAGTTCAGAACTGTAGCCATTATCAACCTGACTAAGTGAGTAAAGCCAAAGCAGTCACCAACTACTCTGCACTAGTGACAGCCACCTACATCCCAGAGAACATCATATACAAGCATAGCTGTCCCCAGATCCTTCTGCTGAAGTTGGGCCAACTTCACCAGCTACATTATTCCTTTCCTCCATCAATTGATGAGAGTCTGTGGAACCTGCTAATACACTATTATACTAAGAAAAATATGATGATTGAAAAGACCAATGGTAGCCTGGTACAGATACTCTGTACTCCCAGTCATCATCATGAGACTTGATGAGATATCTTCCTACCAGATGCCACCTTTGCATACAACATTGGTTACCACTGCGCTTGTGGTGCTCCTGCTCCTGAGAGATCACCAAGGTGTGTCCTGGGTCAAAGTCAGGGATTGGCTGGGTTGGGTGACATCCTTAGGGATACTAGGTCTATGAAAAGTCAAAAGTGAATCCTTGAATGATTCCAAAAGGAAGAATAGGGGCCAAAAAATCTTTATCAACACAGAAGAAACATTGACTTAGAAGACTTCTGTGGTATACTTGTTATTGGCCTTTCATATGGCCTTTATCTTGTTCTGCTCTGCTCTTCTTCCCCTGGGAAACCTTCTGATCTGCCATTTTTTAGACTCTATTTGACAAGCTACTACTTCAGCAAGGGATTCCAAACCATTCAGGAGACATCTGGTTATTTCAAACTAATCAGACGTGGTACCAGTATGATGCAGATCAAGCGCCCAACATAGTTCCCACTTGTGATCCAAAAAAGACTTGTAAAAGCTCTCCCAACTTTCTGGCTGGCCTCTTACTTATGTTGTCCTTTCTTCAAAGTTTTTGTCTTAAATATGGCTTTCTTTAAAAGCTCAAACTATTGGCGCCCACTCTCTTCTATTATCAGAACCATCAATATGATGCTTCTTGCCAACTCTGAAAACAATCCCTTCAGATTAGGTGTCCCCCCTTTTCTGGTATTAATCTTAACCCCAAAAAGGAAATATTAGTTTTTAGTATATGTCTTTTATTACCTGGAAATGTTGATTTCCATCAACAGCACAATCCCTTAGTAAAGGGGATATAAATCAAACTTGGCACTTCTCTGAACAATGACTGTCATCTAAAAACAATTTAATAATATTAAATATTTAAACCAGCTGTTACCTTTGACTAGCTTCAGCCAATCAGGGGCTGTGAATTCAACTCTGGGTACAAAATTGGCTGTTAATTCTGTTAAACTGGGTCTGGAGAAGTCAAGCTCTGTTATTCTTGTTTCTGCAGCCTCTGGAGCTGCTTGTGGCCCAGTCCTGGCCCCAGATTATGTGAGGGCAGTGATAAATAATCCCAAGCTGTGGTAACAGTACACAGGGGTTTATCAGGGGCCACAAGGAGCTGAATTAATTTAAAAATTATGTATTTTAAATATCTTTTGCTTCTTTCTTGGGGATCCACTTCCAAACTCCTCAAAACTCCCCAACCACTCATACTCCCCCTTATCCAACAGCAATTTTACTCATAAGTTGCTATATAATCCTGACAGAGTCAGTTTTTATTTATTGTTCAGTTAATAAAGTTGTTGTAACTGTGCTGTTTTAGTAGAGTTACAAGGGGAAAAATATTTAGAAACTAGATCATATTCTTTATTGAGAGATAAGTATTATATAGTCATTGTGAATTGTGGATAGTAGGAACATGATAGCGTTGATCACACAGTGGGATGGTGAAGGGGGTGGCTTGATCCTTGTAATGAGTCAAGCGCCAAAAAAAGTTACCCACCGGGGAGGATCAGCTTTTGTTCATGTTATTGTATTTGGAAATCCGAGTCAACTTCCTAATTTGGCTTCAGGTGACTGGATAATCAGATTGCAGGTCACAAACCTGCTTACTTAGAACCTTGCTGGCGGGTCAAGCCTGCTGTTTTGACACCCCCCCAAATGACAGTTGGCCTCCTCTGGAGGTAGGTTGTCAGGGAGGTTGTTGGGAGCCCAGGTGCCATACTGTACTAGCTGTTGTTTGGTGGCAGATAGGACGGTCTCACGTTGTTTCTGTCTTTCTTTGCAGGGCCTGAGGCAATCATGGTGGAGGAATTTGTCTTGTTTTTGTTTTCTGAGTCCTTGCACGTTGTAAGTGTTATTTTTGTTTACCTTTAGGATGATGGCAGGGCCTACTTTTTCTGGCTGTAATTTACTCTTGTTGGTATTCATGACCCAAACTTTGTCACCAACCTCATGTCTGTCTTGGATGGGGGCAAAGGTCTTTTGTAGACGTTTTTTTTTCTTTCTGATTGTTTGCTATTGACCTGTATGACCTGGGGATCTGAGCAAGGGAAAACATTGTTTGGCATTTCCAGCTTAGATTCTGATAGCTCTTGAATGATTTTGGGCTGTGTTCTATAAACTATCTCAAAAGGGCTTTTCCCGATGGATCTGTTCACACGGGTCCGGTATATGAGCAATGCAGTCAGTAGCTGCTTGTACCAATCCTCAGGTCTCCCGGCAGTGAGCTTGGCCAAGGCTTGCACAAGGCTGCCATTCAGCCGCTCCACACATCCATTGGCCTGAGGATGATACAGTGTTGTCACTGTGTGCTGGACCCCATTCTTGGTGAGGTATACATTGGTATCTTCAGAGGTCAATTCTTTGCCTCCGTTGGTTATCAGGAGTTCTGGATTTCTGGGCTTGCTGATGATTTCTTTTCCTATGAACCACTGCACATCATTGCCTGTATGTGTCTTTACTGCTTGTGCCACTAGTCATTGTGTGGCAAAGTCTATTGCAGTAATAATGTATTTCTTTTCTGTCATGCTTCCCTGTCATAGGACCCACAATGTCTAGGACCCACACCTTGAAGGGCAGTTGTGTGCAGATAGGTAGTACTGATTTAGGAGGGGTATCAATTTTTGCAAATTTCTCACATATTTTGCATTGTTCTAAGACTTCATGGACATACTGGTATAAGGTCAGCCACCATACTTTGTGCTTAAGGAAATTGTAGAGGTTGCAGCTTTTTGTGTGTCCTAGGTCCCTGTGGTAATGCAGGATTGTGTCAACTTGCTGATGTGTGGGGACATAAGAGATGGTGGTTCTGCTGGTCATCTTCTGATGTAATGTTCCATATATGTCTGAAAATAAGTGCTTGTTCTTAATGACTGTTTCTTTTGTAATGTCTGTGGTACCAGGGGGAAGCCTTTGTCCTTTGTCCAGAGAACCAGGAGAGGCTAGTCTAGGTCAAGCCCATTTATGCCTCTAGTGGCTCTGACGTACAGGCGCAAGAGTGTGTCTGCCATGGTGAGCTCTGGTCCAGGCTTATATTGTGTGAGCATATTGAACCTCTCCAGAAGTTCCATCCAGCAGGTTTGATGATGTGATAAGTTTGCTTGGGTTTTAAAGTAGATAAGCAACTTGTGGTATGTCAAGGCTGTGAACTCCTCCTGTTGTTCTAAGTAACAACGCCATTTGACCAGGCAGTGCACAATTGCCAACAAATCTTTGTCATGTATGGGGTATTGACACTTGTTTTCTGTCAATTTGTGTGATTCATAGGCCACAGGCAGGAAGTTGCTGTTGTTATTTTTGATTTGTAGTACTCTCCAAATAGATGCATCCAAGGTGTCTGTCTCTATTTGGTATTCTCCATCACATTTAGGGTATTGTAGGATGAGTGCTGTGGTGAGCTTCTCTTTGAGACGTCTGAAGCAAAGGTCACGTTGGGGGGTCCATACAAACTTGGATTTGGCACCAGTTATGGCGGACAGGGGTGCAGTCAGGACGCCACAGTCAGGTATGAATTGTTGTACATAGGCAACTATTCCCAAGAATGTGCAGAGTTCTGACTTGTATTTTGGTGGTGTCATTATGCAGATGGTCTGGATTTTCTGACTATCAGGTTTAATGCCATCTTTCAAAACTATGTGTCCCAAGAAGGGCAGCTGTTTGCAGAAGAGCTGGCGTTTGGAAGGCTTGGCTAATAGCTTATGTTGCGCTAGGGTGGCAAAGACTGCCTCCAAGTCTTTGTGATGTTGTTCTACCAAGAGACTGTAGAGAATGATATCATCCAGAAATACCAAGACATGCTTGCCAATGTGGGGGGAAAACACCTTGTTCATGAAAGTCACAAAGGTTGACAAAGTGTTTGTAATTCCAAAGTTGAGCACCACACACTCATATGAACCGTATTTAGTGCAGAAGGCTGTTTTGGGGATATCTTCCTCCTTAATACGGATCTGGTTGTAGCCTACAATTAGGTCAATATTGGAGAAGACTGTGGTGCCGCCCAAGGCATTGAAGAGGTCTTCAATGAGTGGTACTGGGTAAAAATTCTTAATGGTAACTTTGTTTAAGGCTCAACAATCTGAAACTAAGTGCAGGGTGCCATATTTCTTTGATACAAAGAATACGGCAGCACCAAAAGGAGACTGTGAGAGACAGATAAGCCCCTTCTCCAACGCTTCTTTGAGGTAAGCACATAAGGTGTTGTCTTTGTTTGGGGTAAGGCATTAGATGGGTCACACCTTAGGTACAGCCCGCTTGAGTTAGATGGAGTGTTGAATGTGTTTCTCTGGGGGCAACCCAGATAGAGCTTTCTTGAAGTTTTCTGGATGACGGGCCACAATTTTTCAATCCTGAGATGTGGAGGTATCCTGGTGGTCCTTGAAGTGTATGATCTTGTACTGGAAGGAGTCCCAGTCAATTGCCTTCAGGTTTTCCTTTTTGTCCAGGGTCTCTGTGATGCGCACAAAGACGTGGTTGTATAGGAGTTGGTCTACTGAGTCAGGGTAGATCTGGTGATTGACACCTTAACGCTTAATATCAACACTGAGGTTGCCCATTCTACGTGAGGGTTGCTCTTTTGTAACCAGTCCAGTCCCAGTACAATGTCAAATTTGGGAAAGTCAATGACGGGACCCTGGATGGTGGAATGTAGGTTCTCTAGAATGACAGAGAAGAGGGCAGTTTCCCGTGTCAGGCAATATGATGTTCATCAGCTAAAACCACTTTATTAATCTGCAAAGAATTAGTGGTTAGCTTGAACTTTTCTGCAAAGCTGCTGTTGACTAGGGTTCAATCTACACCTGAGTCCAGGAGTGCTGAGCCTGTGTAACTGCAAAAGCGGAAAGGATAAGACATCAGTCTATTGGGATGTCTGGCAATGGTGTAAAGTACTGGGTCTTCTGAGGGTACTTGGATCATTGGGTACTGGTCCACATTCTTGGGTTGGTACTCATTGTTGGGCAAGTCAGGAGTTGTGCAGGGAGAGCTTGGCTTGCTTAGTGCTCTCCCCAGGCTTTTCCCTTGTCTTGGTTGTCCTGTGTGGCAGTGATACAGAAATGGGTACAGTTAGACTGGCTGTTGTTCCCATTTCCATGTTCATTTGAACCTGTGGGTTTGTGTTTTCATTGTTGCTGTTGTTCCCAGGGTGAGGTCAATTAGAGCGCCTGGCTGGGTGAGAATCCTTGGGCCGCTCTCTCCTTTCATTTTACACCTTGTGGAGAGTGTTGGATGTTTGTTCTGCTTTCTCTGCCTCGCCGTATAGACTTTACAAGTTGGTTGGTTGCTTGGTTCAGGTTCACATGTCTCATTATGTGCAACTTGAGCGCATCATAGTACATGAGATGGGTAGCTGGAGTTTCAAAAGCCATATCAGAGGGTGCACGTAGGTGGAGCTCTTTGTAAGTGCAGGTGAGCTCCTTCACTGTGCCAGTTTGGGTTAGGTTCTTCACTTGGTGTATGATCATAAGCGCGGTGTCCTTCAACACAAATCTTGCCAAGAAGTCTTGTTTGAAGGTGTCCCAATCCTTCTTGGTGTGTTCTTTATGCCACTTGCTGCACCAGGTGCCAGAGTCATGAGTCAGTTGGATGGAGATTTCTGCAATCCAGAAGCGTTGCAGGCATTTCATTTGGGCCAGCTTACTTTGGGCAGATTGAACCCATGCTGCAGTGTTGTTGTTTGCTCCCGCAAAAGGTTCCAAGGTGGCGCTCCAAAGTCTCTGAGCTACATAGGCAGGCATGGTGCTTTTTTCAGTTGCCCGCGGCATGGCAGCAGGTGCTTAGAAAAACCCTTGCGCTGACAGGGCATTGAAGGCAGGAAGCGGGATTACTGTGTTCTGGTACAGGACAAAGCCATCAGGTATCTTGGCACCAGGTGTGTACGGGGTCCAGTCTAGCAGAAGGCCAGACATGATTCTGTAAAGGATTTGTTGGCCGCGGCAAGTATAGGCAACAGGCGGAGTTTTACAAGATGCACTAGGATGGAAAACCTACCTGTGCTACCAGTGTTGTAACTGTGCTGTTTTAGAAAAGTTAAAAGGGGAAATTTTTTGAAAACTAGATAACATTCTTTATTGGGAGATAATGATTATATAGTTAATGTGAGTCATGGATAACAGGAACATGATAATATTGATCACACGGTGGGATGGTCAAGGGGGTGGCTTGATCCTTAAAATGAGTCAAGCGCCAAAACAAGGTATCCACCGGAGAGGATCAGCTTCTGTTCATGTTATTGTATTTGGAAATCTGAGTTGACTTCCTAACTTGGCTTTGGGTGACTGGGTAATCAGATTGCAGGTCACAAACCCGCTTACTTGGAACCTTGCTGGCGGGTTGAGCCTGCTGTTTCTACAAAGTCTTTTCCTAAATCAACTTGACACTTACTTTCTCTTGCTTTTTCTCACCCCAATAGCCATGAGATTACCCAAGTTTTCCCAATGGGAGCCATTTTGGTATAAATGGTTGATTTGGTTACTCCTGATGCAGGCCTTTGCAGCCAGCATATTGCTAGAAATTAGAGAAGATTATAGTCCCTCCACTCCTTCTCAGTATCTTGGTCAGTATTGGTGCAAAGTAATACCAGGTGTTTGGTACACTACCATGCCCTTGTCTCCAGTACCTCCTCTTACAGATAAATCACACGTGTTTATGGACAACAACAAGGCTCAGATACCCACATTAGTCTATCTCTTGGCTTTGGCCTTCTTAATCAGCTACCTAGGAGCCTAATTCTTTCTTGGTAGATTCAATTCCCTCCTGGGGAGATATTCCACATGGGAATGGTCTCTGTTCCCATTGAGACGTTGGTTACTGGTTTGAATCCCTCTGCGGCTATACACCTTCTTGGTGGTATGTTTCCTAGCAGATGGATTCCTGAAATCTATAGAAAATTAAGCTTACAAACCTTCTTTCTCAGAAGCTTAAAGGATTGATTCACCATTTTCTCAATAATACTTTAAGCTTTGGCTTCCAATCAACAATATCCATCAGTAAACATGCCCTTGACTCAACCAGCAACTGCAGCACTTGAATCTGGACCATTTCTGAAGTTCCACTATACCCCAACTGGGCAATCAATTCCCACCACTCAAAACATTAGAGCTTTGCGCACCACTACATCAACTGGTTCCCTGGTCCAGCTCAAACCTTCCCTACCCACCTATCTTTTCTTGTAAATAGATAAACATTTATTATTATTTTTCCTCCTCATTTATTTATTTTATCTCTTTTGAACTTTTTTTCTTGATATTACTCTCTTGCTTGTCAAGCTCTTCCTTGGCCACTATAGATGACTTTAATCCTGCCCTTCTATCCTTTATCCCTCTCTAGCCCCTGCACAGATGTCCTCCATTTGGGCTTCTCTACTGCTAGTTCCTGCAGATGCCCTTCATCTGGGAACCTCTCTAGCCAATCAGATGGATTTTACCTGGGCTGTTCTCCCTCTATTTTATCCAACATAGATGTCCTCCATCAAGGCTTTCCAAGGAAAGCATTCACTCTTTTTCTTCTGATTTCTTTTCTTTCTTTGCTCCCCAAGTGGTCAGCTTGGGATTTCTAGATTAACCAGCTCTGGTTCCCAATCATTGCTCCAATCCCTTGGGTCCAGCAGCAGTTTCTCTGGACAGCCGTCCCAGGTTATCCTGGCCCCCATGGTTGACCAGTGGCAGAGAGGTGACTCCTTAAAGCCACTTAGATGGCACAGGCCAGAAAACCTTGTCCCCTCTTATTAGAGGTAAGAGCAACCCAGATGAGCTGTCCCCATCTAGTATCTGGGCTTCAGGGCTTTTTCATCCCTCCATTGTCCCAGGGATCACCAACAATATTATTCCCCAGTTGGCCGGCTGGAAGGGGAACACTAACTTGGATCCTCCCCCTGTAGGGGAACCCCAGCTGTGTTATCCCCCAGCCAGTCTAGGGATGCTTAACACTGCTTTAGCATAACCATCCCTGGGTACCTGCTTTACCCATCCCAGGTACCAGTAGAGGGCTACCCTGATGAAAACCAACCTACCAGCACCTACCCCTCTTAGGCAACTCTTCTTGGGCAACATCAGACCACACCTGCAAAGCTGCTAGCATGTGGATTATCACACCAGGTCTCAGTCAGCGCCAAAGCTGGCTTTTCCCCACAGTTCTAACATCTGGCATCCATGCCACTGGAGTGGTGAGGTTATCTCCGGATTGATCTGGAGGCTGTAGCTAAAGTGGCCAACTGGGTCTGCTGAGAGGGATACCAAAAGAGTGTGGATACCTGGACAGTTGATATGCAGGTGGTTTAAATGCTGATGGTTGCCAATATTCCTTGTCCAAGGGCTGGTTTGGCCAATAACCTTGTTGGGTTAGATGCAGCTTGAATTGGAGCTGTTTCCATCTCAGTCTAGTCTGGGCTGGTTTTTTTGTGCTGGAAATGTTATGGATCAGCAGGGGTACCCAAAGAGGAATGCAGTTGGAATAGATGCTATCTTTATTTGGAGAAGAAGATGTTATACAGTAAATGTAGCATTACCAGGGGTCAGTTGGATGTCCATACCATGTGTGTGACAGAAATTATTGGATAATAAGAAGCAGTCTCTAGGTGGTGAGGAATCACCCCCCAGATCCACATATAGTTAATGATTAACCACCAACACAGCTTCAGATACTGTTTTGTGAAATTTCCAAATGAGATACTAGGGTTAAGTAAAATAATTAAACCTAACCAAAAGAGCCCAAGATAAATGGCCGGTGAGAGAATCAGAGTATCTTCAGCATAAAATTCAGAACATTGGAATAGCACATGAGTTTCAGCTTTGGCAGTAGGAGGAACCACTCCAAGATTGGCAGGCATGAAATTAACATTGGGAGGTGTTAGCAACAAAGTTCCAACTGCAGGCCCCTGTCTTTCAGTAATAATCTGGCTAAGAATTAAATTTTAGGGAATGTATTGTAACAATCCAACTACAGGATACATTTCAAAATAAAGTTAGATTAGAGGATAATTGATTTTTATTGAGTAAAATTTTGGGAGGACTTAACTCTTAAGAGTTGAAACAGTGAAAATTATTCAATATATATCAAAATTCAACTAAGCAATACCACCTGGATTCTTGGCTCCTATTCTTTCTGCATTGTCAAGTGAATACTTAGTCCAGTTTGCAAAGAATCCTTGTGTGACCAACTTCTGATGGCCGTGCTGATTAATAAGATCATATCTGGTGACTCTCATATTACGTCAATTTATCAACATCAGCTTGCAACAGAGAATCAAATACTGGCAGACTGGAGCAGCTGTAACTCATTATCAATCAACTGTTTGATTTAAATCTATCAAATCAGTTAATTTTGTTAACAGCTTTCCAGCTTTTTGAGCTTTCTTACTTGGACAGATAATTCCTGGCATTATGGAATCTACCATGACAGTGTGGGTATACTCCTGGTAAATTGTATGTGCTGCTATATGGTGCTAGTTGGTCACAATGTCTTGCGTGTCAGATTCAGCTTGATGAGTGTTGACTTTGGATCTTGGGAGGATTGAGTCAGGTCACAGGTATCTTTGTTTGGTTTGGAACCTTGCTGGGGTTACCCCTACAGTTCCAAAATTAGGTTGAGGTAGTTTTTGTCTATCTTCACAGGCTATAGCACTGATGTATCAAAATATCTTGACTTTTAACCTGAGGAAGGGTCAGTTTCACTGATAGATGGCTAACCTTGGATTGAGCCATGTTGCAACTGCAGTAAAATGGCCACCTAAAGGTAATCATTTTCATCCCTTGTGCGTTTGAAAACTTGCCTCATGACAGTTATAAGTTTGCTCAGTTCCCGATGGCCGCCATTCCTTGCCATATTTATTGATCTGGTTGTATGTTTATAATGATGGGTTGGGTTTCTCTTGGCACGTATCGTTCTGAATGAGTAGCTATGCTGGTCTAGCTGGGTTGGGCAGGCGTGGTTAGCCGTCAGGGTTAAATCCAGTTCAAGTTGGTTTCCTGGGGTGTGTATTGGAATTTCGGCTGGTGTAGTTGCAATGATATTTAATGCCTGGTTCCTGAGGGGTTATGGGTATTGTGGTGGGTTGAGGGATGTTATTGCGGATGAATATCATGGCTTTAAGTCATAGATGTAGGCTATAATCCATCGTCTGCCTACTGGAGGGTTTAAAGTAGAATGCATTCTTGGGATGGGTGAGATGATTGATTGGCAGGGAAGGATTTTGCAACCCTTGGTGATTTGGTGCGATGCATGGCCAGATTTGATAGGATCCTTCTGCAAGGTGGTAAGTTAGGTCCGATTCCGACCAACGATTATCAGATGTCAACCCTCTGGCCGGCTAACTCACTCGGGCGTTTAAATCCGCCTGGCAGCTTTGGTTTGAAGTGCTTAAATCGTTATTGCCGTTTCAAACCACGGAGATGTGGTTGTAAAGCTATTAAATGGATCGTTGGTTCAAAGTTTAAACACGGCTCCTGGTTAGTTGCCGATGCTTCATGCTGGGCTTCAAAATGGTTTGGTTCGGGAGTGAAATGTTTTGGATTCTGTGCTGCTGGATGGCGAGTAGAACAATTAATAAGGATATATGCAGCATAGAGATAGGCTAAAAAAAGGAAAAATATTCTTGCAGTTGTTGCCAAACAATAAGGAATTAAGTAAACCTTGATATCCAAGCAGCTTCATCTGGAGATATCGTTTATGAAGATATGGGATACTTGGACGGCAGGGAATGATCGGCTTTGCCTTTTCAAACTTGGGAATAGTTAATTTAACTCATGCAGCATTGAAACTTTAGTGCGACATGTTGGAAAATCTAATGAGAAGTTTCCCCGATTCAGAATTCGCAGATAGATCCATCCCTTCCACATAAATCAAGATTAAAAGCCAACTTCTATAAATGTAAGTTTAATAAATGTAACTTTAATAAATGTAAGTTTAATAGATGAAACTACATCGTGGGGACAGGCCTAAGTGAACCATTGGATTGTGCCGGATAAGTTGGGAGCCAGCAACGGTCTGGCTCGATTTGATTGGTTAGAAATATGATTAATCTTCAGGACGAATCCTGAATTGGATACGGTGATTTACAATCCCACGTTCAAGATGCATGTTTTCAATTCGGTTGTGGTGTCGAATTTTATGTTTTTGGGTAGCTGAGGCTATGTGGATCAATGTATTCAATCAACTCAAGTGTTAGGAGATACCCGAAAAATAAGTGGTATTAAACAAATGATCGTCACTTTAAATCACCTCTTGTACTTTTTGAGCAACCAGAACAATCCTGAATGGGCCAAGCTAATCACTGGTGGATATCAATTTATTTAAAACCAATTTAAATTCGATTTTAAAATCAAGCACATCCCGATGCTTAACTCAGATGGCAGGGTTGAGACCACGATATCTGATTAAATGTCCAAATCCAGATCTTTCCCACTCGGCGTGGCATTTGAAACACGAAGTTTAGTGGAATATATTTTTGAATATAAACAAATCACCAATCCTCACCTCCTCATGTCAAAGATTTCCCCTTTTATCAATTCTCTCTTCAGGTAACCATGCATCAACACAACTAATCAATAGACTCCTTTCTGACCCTTCCTACCGAAATGCCATCTCCTGGGACCCCAACGGCGCCGGCTTCATCATCCACAACATTGGCTTCTTTGAAACCAACCTCATGAAACAAAACTTCAAGAACACCACTATTGCCTCCTTCTTTCGCCAACTAAACGTAACCAACTCTCCTTAAACTACTAACCTTTAGCTCTATGGCTTCAAACGCACCTCCGATGGCCGCAAGTTCCGGGGCCGCGGCCGCGACAACTGGTGCCGCTTCTACCACGAACACTTCTCCCCCGGCAACACCGAAGACCTCCCCCTGATCAAGCGGATCTACTCCGGAAAGAAGCCGACAGCCAGCCCCACGCCCCCGGTCAAGAGGGAACTTTCCGAGAGCCATCAGATCTTTGAGCTGTACTCGTGCGACTCAAGGGTCAATGCAAACCCCTCGCCAATGGCCTACTTCCCGCCCATGTATCCGATATGGCTTCCCTTTCCAGACTTGAACCCATACTTCCCCTCCAATGAGTTCCAATTCACCCCTCCCTTCCCCTTTATAACCTTTAACCAAAATAACATGCATGAATGATCCCTTAAAATTACAATATACATACCAATGTACATACCACAAAGGTAACTTACGAATCTCCTGACCAAATATTTCAACATAAAGGGAGGGTGCTGAAACTAGTTATTAACAGTACTTTTGATATTTAAAATTAGGAATATATGACTTTCTTACTATTTTAAGAGAATATTACTTCATATAGCTGTAATAACCTCATACCAACAACATTCTAAGCTAATTCACCGTCCAAGGTTCCAGCGATGCGCCAAATAACTCCGTAACACTACATCCCTTAACTTCCAAAGTAAGTTTGATCCAACCATTAAAAATTAAAAAGAAAATCCTCAGAGGAATCTTGAATCACATGTAATCTACAATGCAGGTTAAACTCCCTCAACCTCTGATATACAGAGACAAAATATATACAAAGGGTTATTTGTCAACTTACCAATTTAGAAGAGAACAAGTCCATTTAACATCAGCAATGGGGGTTAGTATATAAGGCCATTGCAGATGGTATAAAGTCAAGACCCCCATTTAGAGGAATCACAGCTACTTTAAACACCTAAAATCCAGCTTGGTTTAGGCCACCTTGGGTTTCAAATCCTATTCATAGTTAGCAACCTAATCTATATATAGCCTCAACCTCTGACCTATTGAATTAACTTCAACTAAAGGATAGATATTTCCCTCTACCCCAAAGGATGTTTTAATATCTGGATTCTTGATCTTCTAGGGTTATGTGAACAACCTCTATCTAATTTAGCCCTATTTCCCAATCAAAGTTGAACCCATCTGGCCCCATATGCAGTGGGCTTCTGATATTCTCCTCACCATTACCCCTTCACTAAGCTTATTATCTTGATGGCTGAGGTTGGTAATAAAAATATCCCAGATTTAAATAAATTCTCAGCAGAGGTAGTTCTTTGGTGACAATCCTGATGCACCTATATTCCTTACCCCCTATCAGTTCCCAATTACCCAGAATAGACAAAGTCAACCACATACCATCCCAGGCTTCCTTCTTGATTGTATAACTTTGACATGAGTATAAATTGAGCATTTCTATTCAGCTCCTTAGAGGTTGGATCTCATTATCCAAGTTGGATAAGCTATCTTTTCCCAATAAGCTTATCCAGGTCCTTCTTAAAACTAACCTGCTTTCCTTGCCACTTCAGCATCTCCCACAAATAAGAAAGGATACTTTCAATAATCTCTCCCAGAACCATGAGCTGATCATCTTATCCATTCTGAAGGCTAAACCAAGCTAAATAAATTAAAACATCTTTTTATAAAGATTCCTGCCATGTCCTCTCAAATTCAAACCCCCAGCGCAACATGAACCTTGGATTGTCATCCCAAGATGATCTGCAATACCAGTCTACCCAGCTATTATCTTGCTAACACCTACCCCCAAATTAGATCAAAAATCCATCCATTGCCTCTTACACAGCCTCCCAGGTCAATAGAAGTTCTCCCTTACTTCCATACCCATAAAGCTTATAAGTACCAGCCAAACCCAGCTTTAGTCTCAAACATCTTACATAAAGTTAGACCCCTGTTAAAGAGCTTGACCTCTACTGCATAGCTTTTAGTTGACTGGTTGATCTTGCCCTTGTGCCAAGGGACCCCTTAGAGCCTTATAGCCCTTATTAGGGTAACATTTTGATAGAGTTTAAATTGTGCTACCCATGCTCCTCAGCATTTAACCCTTCCCCTGCACTGGATAAGGGTTAGCTTCTCAGGGAAACTGTATTTTTCCTGATCCTGAGAGGTCATCAAGGTGTATCCTGGGTCAAATCTGGGGACTGGCTGGGCTGGGGTGGCATCCTCAGGGATACTTTTTCTATAGAAAGGACAAGGTTGATCATTAGATGATTTCAAAAGGAGAATTGGGGTTAATAAAGTCTTTATTAACATAGAAGAAAGATCCTATTAGAAACCCTCTGTGAAATAACTTGCTCATGGTCAAGTACATGCTCTTGTTCTTGTTTTTCTCTTACTCCCCTTGAAACCCTTCTGATTTGCCACTGTTTTTGAGACCTTTTGACCAGATAATCCTTCAGCAAGAGCTTCTGAACACTTCAGAATACATATTGATAATACAATACAGACATTTAACCATTGATATGAATATCAAGAACTATATAAAGATCTGCTTGCAATCTAAAGATTTTCAAAAAGGCCCCTTCAACTTTTTCTGCCAGCCTCCTAACTTTAGCAGCCAAAATTTCACCATTTCTGAAGCTTTACTGTGATCCAACTAGTAAATTGATTCCCACTGCTTAATCTTCTTGCAGCGTTGAAACTTTGTGCACCAAAGCATTAGCCAGTCCCCTGTTCCAGCCCCAGTCTTCCCACATGTAACATTGACCAATTTGTATTGTAGAGTACTATTTAAACTATTCTGTCTAATCTTCTTTGACGTTTTTCTCAAACCTTTACTCTTGTAGTGAAATACAGGGGAACTGTCCTACCAAACCAGCTGTGTATCCTGCTCTTGTAGAAGAATACCTCCATCCATCATAGGAAATCACTATGGAATACCTTTCCTGTGTTTTCTTGGCATCTTTTCTTGATTTTGCTGCTGTAGCAAAGCCAGGGCAGAGCATCCCACCCTTTTTTCCTCAGAAAATACTTTGGGGAGATGTTATAACAGTCCCCCAAATTGTTCCCTCTCTTAGCCTACTAGCCCAGTACTTATCATAATCATCAAACAACTTATCAAGCCCTTATAGGTGACCTCCACCCTGGCTATAATTATTGGTCTCCATTGGTATAACCACTCAGACTCAGGCAATAAGTCTCCCAAGTGAGTTTTACTTAGACTTGACCCCCATTAGTGGCCTCTACCTAGGTCATCATAAGCAAGCATATCTTATGCACTACTACTGGTTTACTCACCCAATTGGTTATCTTGAGCTTTCAAGTGCAAAGTAACTAGCTTCACTTCCCAGATACCTTAAAATCATTGAGTTTGGCAGCTGTAACTCTGGAAAGCCACCCTGATGATAAATCTGAGATATCTATGCTTGCCAAGCAACCTCAAGACCTCCCTAAAGCTACCCTAAAGCCATTTAGAGAGAAGGTTTACCTCCTTTTCAGGTAAATTAACCCACCTGTATTATCACCCCAGTTGGAATCAGGATCTCAGTGCTACCCCAGCACATCCATCTCAGGGCAGACCCCTTGCTGGAGTTTCACCCCTAATAGCCTCAGGATGGTTATACTTCTTGGTATAACCATCCCAGGGTACACAACTCCTCTACCCTTCCAAAGCACCAGCAAGGGGCCACCTCAATAATCACCAAGGCAAAAGCCAACCCCTGATCACCTTGGTTGAGCAAACCCCAGCCACCACAGCTGGGCAAACAAATAAAACCCAAACATCTACCTCTCTTGAGAAACTGTTCTCTACTTGGACAACATCAGCTCAGGTGTAAGGTCTTAAGGCTTGGGGCAAATTATTGTAAACTAAAGCCTTCAAACCAATAATGTTTATATTAGTCAAATATAGAAAGATGGGTAGGGTTTGCAATAATAACTGGATAAAGACACCTAAGAGTTTATATGAGGTAAAGTAAGGGCTAAGGCAATTTATTAATCCTAAGAAAATAAAATAAAGGCCAGTCTTAATGACTGATGATTTAGTTAAGAAGTCAATTTCTAGGTCTGTAAAGTGATCACCACTAGCTGGTGGATTAAAACTATCCACAATCAAATTGTGAGTACCACCATTAAAACTTCCTAACTGCTGAAAAATATAGCCAAATGGTATCATGGATCTAAGATGGGAATTGTAATGGTAAAAAAAGAAAACACAAGCCACAAAACCTAACAAGTACCTTTTTGGAGGTGCAATTCAATTAATCTCAACTTAAAGTTGAGACTGAGTAAAACTCAGGCTATTTATTAACTTGGCTTTGATTGAGGTGACTGGAAAGGAGAGAGAACATAACCAAGTTTAGTTAGTTGTCTTAATGGAAGGATTTGAGGTGATCACAACTTGTAAATTGTGTTTAAATTGGTAAAGTTAATTTCAAGGTAAAGGAGAAGGTCAGAAAGAGATTGGTTGTTTTGGCTAGGCCAAAAAAAGAGCATAGATGGCAGAAGAGCGGGAAAAACCTGGTCTCAAGTGCTGACGTGTGTGAGCAAAAAGCAAAAAGGTAATTGACTTCAGAATTGATTTTAAACTAACTAACGTATAGGTCTGTGGTTTGAGAATTGTCCAAGGAACAAGGTAAGCTTCAAATATTGAAACTAACTGTTAAAATTGATAAAATTTGCCAGTCAAATAAGGAAATGAAAAGGGGAAAGGTTTGGTGAGAAAATTGATGTAATGATAACCAAGGTAGAGATAAAATAAAGTTGGTGTCTTTTGCAAAAATACTAGCAGCAAAATGAATGATGAAGGAGAATCCTGACATCAGGTCTGCAAAACAGCCTCATATACAGGCTATCACTGCCTCTTTCTCCTGAGATACTGCCACAGCAACCTTGATTTGGGGATGAAGAGAGAACCTTTAAGCCAAGTTAAAGAACATTCCAGGCATAGGATACATGAGTCCAATACCTGGCCACCTTGCCCAGGAGATGGAGAGCTTAGTTATACCAGCCAAAGTTTCCTGGTTGGCTTTGGGCTCCAAAGAGCTTCCCAAAGCTGGCTTTTGTATTGGGCTGGAACGTACCTAGGGATCCTTGTCAGGCCTCTTACTTATGGGGAAAAGCTCTGCAAGCCCTGGTTCAAGTGGAGGGTACCCAACTGGTACTGCTCTCCTTATTTCAGGGCAATTGATACCCAGGATACCTGAGAGCAAACCTTTAAGCCCCTGGGATATCAACTTTGGGGACAGAAGATGGCTTAAAGCCAAGCAACTTCCTCGCAACCAGGGATCTGGCCCCAGGGAGGTATCCCCAAGAATTTGGTGCACACTGCTGAGCAGCAGCAGAGGTTTGGACCCTAAAGGATGCTTAATCATTTACACGCCTTCATAAAGGCTCTACATCTTACTGGCAGCTCATCTCCTGTTACCTGGTAGGATGAACCTGGCTCTCTAAGGTTACTGGGCTGGCCTACTTTACCCCCAATATATCTTGTACCCTTTTCAGTTGTCCACCATATGAGCTTGAACATTTGCTAGTGGTGTGTATGGAAGAGTTGGCATGAGCAGGTGATCCCAGCCCATTCCAAGGTTTAGCTGTTTGGGCCTGGACAACCTTCAGGCCCTGGCTAGGATCTGGGGCTCCAAAAAGACCTGGACCCCCCTTATTCCCTGGGTTGGGTTTAAGCTTTATCTGTTTGCCTGATCTGCTTTCCCTGATCTCTTTTGGGTCACTAGCTTGGTATCTCTTTAACCCCTTCCCAGTATAGGCTTTAGCCCTCTGGCCTACACAGCACCCAATCAACTATTGCTGACATCATGCTAGCAGAATGGCTTCACTAAACCACCTAATTATCTTCTCCTAACTGCTGAGCTGGACTGGAGGTATTCCTCACCATCTAGCAAGCCATAATCTACTGTTTGATATAACCCTATTAATCCCCCTTCCCTTGGCTATAGTTGCTAAAATTCAGATAGCCTTAAAGCTGTGATTGGGGATAAATAGCCCTGGTTTATGGTGTAGACAAGGGGGTCAGATAAAAGCTCTTTAATTCCTTCCTGTGGGCAGCCTAAGCTGGGGGATGAGGAATGGTTTCTTATGGT